>JAHWFO010105497.1:1800127-1888548 GCA_023313115.1 Rhysida immarginata
AATTTTTTATACTTTACCTTCAAAGCATGAGGAAGGTCACTGTCTACTTCAGCTTTCGAAAAAATAATTATTGATAAAAAATCCACAATCATGGCTATGGCAAGGCATAGTAATGAGAAATATCTCATGACCAACAATGCAAGGCAAAGTTTGTGCAATATAAATTTCAATTTGTAACAATGCATAGAATTCCTGTTATTCAGGCTTTTCTTAGAAAAGAGAATTCTTAGTACTTAACAATTTCTTGAAAATCTTTAAAAATGGTCAGTAACTGGAGATAATGGAGAGTTAGCAGACTATTGAGAAAGAGTAGAAACACGACAAAGGAAGCACTCCTTTTAGCTCCGTGCTGTATTAATCAAATGCTAAGCAAGTAAATAGAAGAATCTGTGACCGTTAGACTAAACAAAGTGATTAATGGCCAAGTTTTGCTTCAACACATCGAGAGAAGAGTGAAAATCGCAACAACATCAAGTGTACATCTAAAGTAAGATTAGGTGAGTAAGAAATTATTTAGACTAGCAGTGGCATCCTTGGAGAAGTGCATCCATTGTGAGCCTTTTTTCGAATTTTCATTTAGAATCTTGGCTTGGTTTGAGGTGAGTTTCACAGACGAAAGCAACGTCTATTTCTTGCTTTATCAGAAAGTTGTGAAACTCGATACGCTTTCGGGGAATGCCCCTACCGTTCCATATCACGCACCGAAGTTCACCTTTGTTGATTACAGTATAACGCTGTGCAGCCATACTAAAATTAGTTGGTCGTAAGGAGCCCACTCATCTGTAGGTAACTTTTGCCTAGATTAGAAAACAGATGAAAGATACGTCCTAACTGCTTACATATACCTGGTAGATCGTTTATGTTGAGGCCTTTATCTTCCGGCGTAGACAGCGGCAGCATAGGATTTGCCTGCTGTCACTTTAGAACGAGGCATCCTTTGAACCTGGAGGTATTTTTGACATTTCGTGTAGCTTGATGTGTGCTGTCCACCACATCTGATGCACTTTGGGGGGTCTTGTCCTTTGGTCCTGGGGCAATCTCTTAACTGGTGCTCCTCTGCACATTTGTTACAACGAGGATCTTCCGTGCAGCCCATGGATACATGTTCGAAGCGCAGGCAGTTTTAACACCGTAGTGGCTTCTTGTTCCCTCGCAAGGCCTCCACTGATACTGCCAGTAGGCCAATACGTGTTATGTTTTTCAATGACTCTTTGTCTTCGGTGTTCGGGAGAAGAACCAAACCCATCGGCATATAAATGGATCCTTTGGCTTTCCTCAATCGAATTACCTTTTCCGGGAAGTAGTTTGCTCTTTTTAGATCTTCTTGGAAGTCATCGAGGTCATACGTAACATCCATATTACGAATTACGTATTTCAAGACCTTCTCCGACTTCAGTTGATGATGCTGAATTTTTAAAATATTATCAGACTTAATTCCAGAGACTTATTTTTTTCCTAGTCTTCCTAGGCAGTTTTTATTTTCCAAGCTGGTGGATAAGAGACCAAAGGGTCGGCCTAGAACCAGGTGGCTAGACTACATGGAGAATCTGGGTTCGAGTCACTTGGATATTACCAGGGAGGACATGCGCCTGATGGCGGAAGATCGCGATCGCTGAAGATCCTCCATAGGGCTGCTGCCCCCGCGACCCTAACGGATAAGCGGGTTTGAAAACTAAGTAAGTAAATTCCAGAGACTAACCTGTTGTGGGTGTCTTCGTCTTCACATTTAACTTTGACAGTTTCAGCTCTGCCCGCATTAACGGTGATCTTTTCCACTGGAACATGCTTCTCAAGCTCAGTTAAAATCGTCTTAAATGGGACGTCACGAGTCCGCACGATAATTAGCGGTACATACCTCTTCCTGATCCTATGGGCTTTATTAGCCGAACGACCTTGTACATTCTTCGGATTCCTCATTCTAGTCGCGCTAACGACTTCGTTAACTCTGGAGACGGTCTTTTGTTTATTGATCCTCGTGCCTTTTCTGAATTTTTTATTAGCAACACCAATCCAGCGACTGCTAGCCACTTCTTCATCGGTTCCATCAGACTGACTTCTCTTATAGCCACCGTTTGCCGAGCAGTCACTACTTTAAATTATATCCATAGACTCTAAACTTTTAGCACAGGAGATAATATTACAAAGATTATTACTTTGCTGTTATCAACCAGTATATCTTCCTTGGAGTTACCTGCCTTCGGAGTCCCGGAGCATTTCCCAAAGGCTTCCTTCAGTTCGCTTATCTTGTCAATAACATCTCTACGAGAGTCCTTGATTTCTTATTGATACCTTCGAACTTCTCTTCAAAGCTTTTGTGTAGGGATTCGACTTTTTCATCCAGTGCCCTATACTTAGCATTTATTTCATCCTGGAGAGCTAACATCTCGTTAAACACTAGGTCAAAAGCAGCAAACCTAGCATCCAAGCAGGCATCCCGGTAGGCCTTTTCGCAGGACAGTTTTACCATCTGCCACTAGCAATGGTACTTTAGCCGACTCCAACGTGGTTAATTTGGACGAAGCCACCATAGTCATATGAAAGTTTTACGACAATCGACAATCGAACAGTGAATTGTACATTTGTTAGGATGGGACGAAAGCAGCGATTTGACAAAGCTCATCCAACCAGAATAAACTCCCAATGAAATACACTGAGGTAGTCAAGAGCCTAACCAACCCAAGCGGTCTTCCATATTATACAAAAAAGAAAATAAGATTGACGATTGTCAGAAACAAAAAACAAGGAGAAATATATAGTTTGCATAGGGAATAGTAATACGGTATTGGCTGAAAAACAAGAAGAGAACAAATGAGATTAATTAGAAGAACTGTTGGGATAGGAGAAAGCGGAGGACAAATGGGAAATAATAAGAGGGCGGCGAGAAAAATGCAATAAAATAACACATATGAAATTGAAATTATAAAAAAGGTTAGGAATGATAGGGAGCCTAGCAAAAAGATTTCGTAAAATCCTTGAATTTCCCTTGATATTTCCTGATTATAAGCAGACAAATAAGGCTGTCATGAAAGAATATTAGTGACATTGTTCAAAATTTTCGATTTTGATTCCCTGACTGTTCCCAGTTACAAAAAAAAAATCCCTGACAATTCCCGGTCGCTAGTCACCCTGTAAAATAGTACCACATATAAGAGCACCGGGTCAAAGTTGACTGAAAAAAAGGAGTATAAGAAGCCTATGAGAAAAAGTGTGCAGGGACGGACACAAACTGAACATAGAGGTAGAAAAATATGAAAGAGCATTGAAAAGAAGATATAAAAAATAAGCTAAAGAAAAAAGATAAAAGGGAAAAAGAAAAGGGCCCATAGACCTTACGATAAATTAAGGAATAGCTGAGGCTGGCGAGGGATATGGGAAAGGTAATGAGGGAAATGCCATTAAGGGTGAGGGAATGGTAAGCTAAGGTGAATGCCATTAAGGGTGAGGGAATTGAATTTCCAAATAAGAAAAGACTCTAATTGTTTTCTCTCTTTTTTGTTATGGAAGTTACTACGAAGAATATAAAGGCTGGTGGCCTATAAAGAGTGGCCAGGGGAATTCAAGTGTTTAGCGACAGGGGTCTCAGCATTGCTAAGGATATCGAACTTATGGCCGCGCAAATCTGGAGTGTATGGTATTGCCTGTCTCGCCAAGATACTGTTTCTGGCATACTTTGCAATGTAACAGGTAAATTAGATTGTAGAAGTGCAGGTCAGGTTCCGGTCGATTTTGAAAGTAAAGGAGGAAGCAATGCTGGAATTGGATGTAGCAGGGTTAAGAAAATGGCAAACGCCACAACGCTTTCCATTGCAAGGAGAACATCCCTTAGAGGAAGTGCGTGGTTTGGTAATAGCAGCATGGACCAGAATATCTTTAAAATTAGATGTCCGTTTAAAAGAAACTTTAGGTGGTTCCGGTAGAATGGAATGGAGAAGAGGAGAGTTGTCAATTATATGTTGTTTCCTAAGGATATTTTTAATACTATTGAGGGTTGGATGATAAGGAAGACCTAACGTAGGTGTTGCCATGGCTGGAGAAGGTTAAAGATTGTTGTTAGAACAGGAATTGCGATGCTTATAGATAGAAGCGCGTATGACAGATTTGTTGGTAGCCTTGTCAGACTGATTAGTTCTTATTCTATGGATGCGAGTTAACTGTCCTAAAGGGATGTTATCCTTGCAATGGCGTGGATGGCAGCTATCGTAGTGTAAGTACTAGTGCCTGTCAGTGGGCTTCTTATAGAGATTAGTAGACAATTTGTTGTTAGTGATAGAGATAAAGACATCCAAAAAAGAAACGGTTGTGATAGACTAATTGAGAAAACTTGATAGAGGAGTTTATGGAGTTAGAATGGGTTATAAAAGATAGGAGAGAGTCTTCATTATGTGGCCAGATCATGAAAAAATCTTCAATATACCGCAGCCAGACTAACAGCTTCAAGGGAGACGTGGAAAGCAGTTTCGTTTCCACCTCCCACATAAAAGTTCAGGATATGGAAGGTTGAGCTGGTAGCGGGAATAGTATTAGAAGGATTCATGCAGAAGTATAGACGGGATCTGAGGGCACGGATGAAGTTATCGACAGAGGAAACGATATCAAAAGTGACAATGGTATTAGGAGTGGGACAGAAGAAACGGCCTTTAAAAGGTTTTCTGATTTTGAAAGTTTAGTGGACCAAAGATTATTAACCGCGGTTGTGCCAAGTGTGGAAGAGCTAGAGCTGCTGGAGGGAGGTGGAACGTTTTTAGACATGAAATCAGAAAATAGGCGGATAAAGGATTAGAGGGTGTTGAACAAGAAAAGAGAATTCTTAGTACTTAACAATTTCTTGAAAAATGATCAGTAACTGGACATAATGAGTTAGCAGACTATTGAGAAAGAGTGAAAGACGATAGAGGAAGCACTCGTTTAGCTCCGTGCTGTATTGAGCAAATAGTAAGCAAGTAAATAGAAGAATCGGCGACCGCTAGACTACACAAACTGATGAATGGCCATTTTTTGCTTCAAGACATCGACAGAAGAAAGGAAATTGCAACAACATCAAGTGTACATCTAAAGTAAGATTACGTGAGTAAAAAATTATTTAGACTAGAAGGCATCCTTGGAGAGGTCCATCCATTGTGAGCCTTTAAAATTTTTTTTCGATAAATCTAGTCCCGGTATATCACCTAGAATGGATTTTTTCCTGTAGAAGAGGTAAATTCCTGTCTTTCGGATTTTTCATAGAATGGATAGTCCCTTCGATCTATATTGTAGTGATTGAGTTATTATTTAACCAATTTGGAGGTTTAATTTAGATTTTTGAGGTTGTAATGTTTACCTACATGCGTAATTATCCCGGGCAACGCCGGGTCCTCTGCTAGTCTATATATACAGAAGGATGTTTGTTTGTTTGTTTTTTATACAAATCTACAGTTTTATTCCGATCTTGATAAAATTTCGCATACATGACCTTCAAAGCATGAGGAAGGTCACTGTCTACCTCAGATTTTGAAAAAATAATTATTGATAAAAAAAATCTATATTCATGGTTATGGCAGCGCATATTAATGAGAAATATCTCATGACCAACAATGCAAATAAAAGGTTGTGCTACAATAGGTATCAACCATGGTGTCAACACGCAATGCACCAACACTATGCATAGATCAACAATATATATCTCATGACCAACAATACAAGGCAAATTTTGTGCAATATAGAATTCAATGTATAGGATTCCAGTTATTCAGGCTTTTCTTACAAAAGAGAATTCTTAGTACTTAAAAATTTCTTGAAAAACTTAAAAAATGATCAGTAACTGGAGATAATGGAGACTTACAGACTATTGAGAAAGAGTGAAAGACGATAGAGGAAGCGCTCCTTTAGCTCCGTGCTGTATTGAGCAAATGGTAAGCAAGTAAATAGAAGAATCAGCGCCCGCTTAACTAAACAAAATGATGAATTGCCAATTTTTGGTTCAAGACATGAAAAGAAGAAAGGAAATTGCAACAATATCAAGTATACATCTAAAGTAAGATTACATGAGTAAACTAGAAGGCATCCTTGGAGAGGTCCATCCATTGTGAGACTTTAAAAATTTTTTTTCCGGTAAATCAAGTCCCGGTATATCGCCTAGAATGGATTTTTTCAGTGAAGAGGTGAATTCCTGTTTTTCAGGTTTTTCTTAGAATGGATAGTCCCTTCGCTCTATATCCTAGTGATAGTTATTATTTAACAAATTTGGAGGTTTAATTTAGCTTTTTGAGGTTGTTCTGTTTACCTACAAGCATAATTATCCCGGGCAACGCCAGGTCCTTATCCTTTTCTTAGAAGGATTTTGTGGGTGTGTTTGTGGATTTGTTTGTTTCTTATACAAATCTACGTTTTTATTCCGATCTTGATGAAATGTTGCATTCTCGACCTTCAAACATGAGAAAGGTCACTGTCTACCTCAGATTTCGAAAAAATAAAATTATTGATAAAAAATCGATATTCATGGTTATGGCAAGGCATATTAATAAGAAATATCTCATGACCAATAATGCAAGGCAAAGTTTGTGCAACAATATCAACAATGGTATCAACACAATCCACCAACACTCTGCACGGATCAACAATATATATCTCATGACCAATAATGCAAGGCAAAGTTTGTGCAACAAGAGATATCAACAATGGTGTCAGCATGCAATGCACCAATACTATACAAGGCTCAACAATATATATCTCGTGACCAACAATGCAAGTCAAAGTTTGTACAATATAGCTAAGGTTCAATTTGTAACAATGCATAGAATTTTCGTAATTCATGCTTTTTTAGAAAAGAGAGTTCTAAGTACTTAACAATTTCTTAAAAATCTTTAAAAATGACCAGTAACTGGAGATAATGGAGATAGCAGACTATTGAGAAAGAGTAGAACCACGCCAGAGGAAGCACTCCTTTAGCTCCGTGCTGTATTAAGCAAATGGTAAGCAAGTAAATAGAAGAATCAGCGACCGCTAGACTACACAAAGTGATGAATGGCCAAGTTTTGCTTCATACATCGAGAGAAGAGTGGAAATCGCAACAACATCAAGTGTACATCTGAGGTAAGATTACGTGAGTAAGAAATTATTTAGACTAGCAGTGGTCCATGTATTGTGAGCCTTTAAAAAATTTTTTTTGGAATTTTCATTAAGAATTTTTACTGTATTAATTCTAAGCGTTTTCATGGGTTTATTTTTAAGATATTGCAAAATTTAATCAAAAAAAAAAAAGATCGAGCCACGCCTGGGTTACCACCTAGCTTATTTGGTAACATACTAGATCCAAACAATTCTTAAAAATACATTTTGATTATTTTTGTGTGAAAGGGAATATCTTGTAAACTGAGATGCTGATAATGCGATGATTGAACGTTCGTTTAAAAGAATTATTAATAATAGGCAGAAAATGATGATGCAGTGACAGGACGTAAATACGGCAGCGTCTCTTGATGAGGGAAAGGAGTCACACGTGTCTCCCTGAGTTCCTTATCAAACGTCTAGACGACAGCAAAAATTTGTGTGTCTGAAAAATAAAGGAAAGAACGAGTACTTGTCAGAGAATCTCAGCAGCTAAAACAGAAAAGGGTATTGGGGCATTGGAAACATCTGAACAACTGGAGGATCGAATAGAGCAAGAGGGTATACGAGCTACTACGTCAAGGGCAAGAAAATGTTGGGTCCAAAGTATCCAGTGATGTTCCTCGTAGTGAAGATGGACATTGTTTTATCTAAGGCAAGTCAAGAAGAGTTTAAATAAAGTCCCTGTATATCACTTGGAATTCCTGTTTTTCGTGTTTATTTTTAACATATTTCAAAATTTATTTAATAAAACAGTCAGAGCCACGCCCGTATTATCACCTTGCTTATTTGTTTTCACAGCAGATTTAATCATATAATAAATATACATTTTTATTAAATTCTGTGTGAATGTGAATATTCTCGAAACTGATATAGTGATAACGCGATGACTGAATGTTAGTTTCCAAGAATTATTAATAATGAACATAAATTGATGATGCAGTGACAGGACATAAATAAGGCAGTCTCTATTGAGGAGGCAAAGGATTCGGACGTGTCTCTTGAGCTCCCTGTCAAACGTCCAGATGACTGGCCAGAATTTATGTATCTGGAAATGAAAGGAAAAGATCGGCTATTGGTCAGAGAAACTTTGCAGCTAAAACAGAAAACTTTATACGGGTAATTGAAACATCTGAACAACGCGAGTTTCGAATAGAGCTTCTATGTCAAGGGCAAGAAAAACTTGAGTCTAAAGTATCCGGTGATGTTGGATGGTGATGATGGATGAAATTTTAATCTGATTCAAGTCATAAAGAAGTTAAATAAAGTTCCGTTATATCACCTAGAATTCCTATTTTTCTTAGAATGGATGTTGCATTGATTGAGTTATTATGTAACCAATTTGGAGTAATAATTCAACTTCTTGAGAGTAATAATTGTAATTGTAATTGCAACGCCAGCTCCTCTGATAGTAACTGATAAAAGCAAAAGTGAAAAAAGGGCACAGAAAAGCCTGCGATAAATTAGGGAATAGGTGAAGTTGGAGAGGAATATGGGAAGAGTAATTGAAGGAATTGTGCCTTGGCTAAGGTGTTAGGGAATGAAATTAACAAAAAAGGAAAGACTCTAATTTCATTTTCGTTTTTGTTATGTAAGTTTTTGCAAAGAATATAAAGACTGACGTCATGTAAAGCGTGGCCAGGGGAATTAATGTGTTTAGTGACAGGGGTGTCAGCATTGCTAAGGATGTTGAACTTATGTCTGACAAATCGGGTACTTACAGTAATACCCGTTTCTCCGACATACTTTGCAATGCAATAGATATTAAGTTATGATAAGTACAGCTCAGGTTCTGGTTAATCTTTAGTGTAAAGGAGGAAGCACTGCTGGAAATGGAGGTGGCAGGGTTAATAAAATGGCAAATGACACAGCGTTTTTCATTGCAAGGAGAACAGCCCTTAGCAGAACCGTGTGGTTTAGTGATAGCAGCTTGGACTAGAATATCATGGAAATCTAATATTATGGAAATCTAATTTTTTGAATTCATTTCTGACTTTAGATGAAAATTCAGTTAACGTTTTCTCTGATTTTCGCTTAGTCACTTATGTTTTGAGTTTTAATTTTAAAAATTTAATTGGTATACTCAACTTAAGCCAATAATGCAATCATCGCAGTTTTTCCTATAATGATTTCTATATTGCAGAGGTTTTTTTCAGTGCTTTCCATATTCTGACACTCATTATTCGTTTGGATAACTAATTGTGGAAGTTAAAAATATTTTTTGGCCTAGGAAGTGCGCTCATAGTTTCTTCATTATGAAACTTAGTCAATGACTTTCATGTTCCCTTACTTTTTATAATTTTCTAGCAAATATTTTATTTACTCAAATGGGCTCTGTGTTATAGAGTAATTTTAACATTTAATTTTAAGCAAGCATATAGTTACCGGGCTTTGCAAAAGTTCTGTTAAACTCTTTACATCCCCCAAAAAATGGACTGCTCATGATTTGGATAATTCCATTTCCACAAAAAGATCAAATAATATATTGGAAATTACATGTTAACCTCTGAGTGATCCTAATGTCCACGACAAAAGCGATGGAAACGAAACGAGTAGAGATCGCTGCTCTCCTGCGCGCAGGCCACACGAAGTCCGAGATTGCCAAGCTCCTCAAAGTCAGCCGGATGACCATCCACAGAGTTGCGGACAGGCTCAAGAATGGGAGAGACCTTAAAGATCAACCTCGTTCAGGTAGACCTCAAGTCGTCAACCGTTTGGTCTTCGAACAAGACCCGACGCTCAAAATGACTGCGCTCGCAAAGAAAAAGAAAATTTCGGGGTCCACAGTGTCCAGAGCAGTCAAAGAAGAAGGTGGAAAGAGCGTGAGGCCTCTGCCGACGGATCGGATACGGGAACAACGTCGGGAGTGCTGTCGCCGTCTTCTCAACGACTTGAAGAGTCATGGCGAGCGAATTGTCATTTTCTCTGACGAAAAGACCTTCACGGTCGATCCTGTTGTCAACAAGCAAAACGACTGCGTGGTAAGCTTCGGCCAGGACATCTCCAAGGTCTGCTACGGCGGCTGATTACAAGGACATTCTGGCCACAAAAGTCCTTCCCTGGGTGAAGAAATGCGGACTACATCTTTCAACAGGACGGTACTCCTACCCACACGGCCAACACTGTGCAAAACTGGTTGGGATCCAACATGACCTTCTGGTCGAAGGGCTTTTGGCCTCCGCAGTCGCCAGACCTCAATCCACTTAACTACAGCGTGTGAGCGCATGTCGAGGGGAAGGCCTGCAAGGTCCGTCACAGCAACGTCGACGAGCTGAAAACATCTGTCAACCGTTTGTGGACCAGAATGAGGAAGGACTACGTTCGCAAAGTTTGCAAGGCTTTTCGGCCTCGTCTGGAGCGGGTTCTTGATGCAGATGGTGGCTACATAGATTAATTGACTAATTACAATGTTATTCCACATGATGGCATAATAAAAACATGTCTAACTGCATCGTGAACATCGTCGTGTCCATTTCTTTGAGGGTCGTCACGAGTGTAACTTTTGCAAAGCCCGTATTCTTTTATCCTCTTTGAGCACTAAAATTTCATAATCTAGGATTTTAATGTGCTTGAAATCTTATTTTGTTCTTATAAGAGAAAAAAATATTAATTCCAGTAATACAAACAACAATTGCAGAAAACCAGAAAAAATATAAAAGGGGAGAAGAGACGTGGATATGTTCAATATATTTTGTTCATTTTCTTTTATTGTAATGTTCTTATAAGCATTGACAGTTATTAATTACATATCAACATTTATTTGTAAAAGAGTAAGTATTGGATGTACTTTGTGGAATTTTTCACGCAACACTTCAGATGTTTAAATTATTGATGGAAAAAGGAAATCCTGGTTCGAACCCAGGCTGTGGAATTTTTTTTTTTTTTAGAATTCATTTGTAATCCAATACGTCCTACCAGAGCCTCTATGGCCTGAGGCTGACGAGTTGGGTCTCTGGATGGACCTAGATTAACGACTGCTGTATGTTGGTCACAGCAGCCGGGGTGGGTAAAGATCCCGAGTCACTGGTGAGCCGCCCATCCAGTGACTAGCCTGTTTGATGTTGCTTAACTTCACAGAAAGCCCACCAGGCCACGGCCTACCCCATGATATAGTTGATAACTATAATTTATTTGTAGTTGATATAGTTACAACTTTACGTAATTTATAACTGATTTTATAACAAAAGCGGCTTTACTGTGTCCGTTTCTGAGGACAGCCTAAGAATTATATTATGATGTTGCTTTTTTTTAATTGTATGATCTTGAATTCTGTCAATCGTAACGTTACAAAGACATGTTTATATTTGAGAATATTGTGGTGAATTCTTATAGGGTAGATGTACTAGTAATTGACAGTTTAAGACATTACTGTAAAACGAAATTGTGTACATAAATCAAATTGCATTTTGAAACTTTTTTAGTATACCATTAAATTGTAAATATAATGCAGAATGTAGCAACCTCTAAACAATTATTAAATCTTTAAAAGCTATTAAGTTGCTTTTAAATTTTTTTTAACTAATGCATGAATCACCAGTAGTTGAGAGTTAATGTACCAGAAGTTGACAGACAGTTTCACCAGTAATTGACAATTGTCTTGGTCAAAAATCTGAGTATGCAGTGGAAGCAAATGACAGAGCAGGCGTAAATATAAATGAAACAAATAAAAGATTTATTCAAAACAAAACATAGGGTAGCTATGCTTAATGCTAGGAATAATTAATAATAAACGTAACTAATTAAAGTATGAGCAGATATTTTTCTCACTCAAATAAAATAAACATCAAATTTCATTGGCATATTAAATACACAATTCGGGAATCACAAATTCGGTAGAAAATATACTACGTGAAAACGTGGCACTATTGAGTAAGCAGCCACACAGTAGCACAAGTGATAATTTATTATTATAACACGTAGGTGACTCGTTGCACATCGGTACAGACACATGCACTCGGCGAAAAAAACAACAAGGCAGGGCTGAACTCCCGATGGGCAGAACAATTTTAGATTGATGACGTCATTTACGAACGGCACCTTTGGAGCGCACACTTATTAGCAGACAAGAAAATGGGGATAAATTATAAGGCTGCGTGTTCAGATACCATAAATGGGTATAAATATACATATGAAATATTTCCACGCTATCGTTCGCTCGTCCACACTTGTGCAGACGTTTTGAAGGCACGTACAAAGTAGAAAAGCAATAATGGCGGAATGGAATTAGTTTACTCACGTTCTCGCACCAATACGAAGCCGAGGCTTTCCATTAAATAGGCTCGTAACCCACTAGGCCAGAGTCCACGGATGCATTCCTTCCTATAGGCGTGCAAGTTGCCGAGCTCTTATAAAACGTGCTCATAATAACTCCGCTTGGAAATAATGGCGATACGGACGGATACTAAATTGCTGATCCTGCAGGTCTGCACTTGGATATGAAAAATGAGAGTCCAGGTATGAAGTGAGTTGGACAATAAAGTTCACTAACCTTGACGGTAGAAACCCGGAAACAAATTGCTGCTTTCGCGGTCGCACTACGTGTTCGACCGTTTGCCGAGCCAATGTTTCCTGTAGAAACTCCGCTTGCTTTCTCCGCGTCGTTGAAGGCTTTCCTGCCGAGCTCTCCGCTGAACAAGGGAACCGCTCCTTCACTTTCCCTCTTCGCTTCAGCTTTTTCAATGTTCTTAACAATAGCTGACTCTCCCGTTCTCCATTTACATGACTCTCGCCGTCCTCGTCTCCAAGCCTCCTTTTTCCGCTCTTTCCACGTGTCATCTGTCCTTTTTAATTTTCGCGCATCTTCAAACTTGTTCCTCTGCGCACTTCTCGTGATCTCGTTTCCCCCACGTTGTTTGTGACGATCGTCATGACTCCTCATCCACTCGCTAGCTGGATGATGACTTAATAAATGCAACGGGTGTCATGACGACATTGATTGTCCATGGAATTACCGATGTCCGAATTCCGTCACAACAATATTTTAATTACACATTTTTATTATATATTTTTACAAAAAAAATTGACAACACCAAAAGTAGCTGATGAAATCAAGCAGTTTTAAGAATGTGTAAATTATGAACATTAACTAAAATTGTGCTTTTTAAAACTTAAATTATTCGTATAGATCATTTATCGTTTTTTCCTTTGAAATAATAAATAAAATCAGTCCACTCCCATGTAGAATGCAAGGACCATAGAAAATGAAAGCGTTTTCCAGTACTGCAATATCATGAGATCTTGGCCAACAAATTGTTTGTAGAAAAACTTGATTTTTGATGATTGCTCTCCTACTTACGTTATTCTTCTTGTTCTTAAAGATTCATCTAACTTAAGCTGATACAGTTAATCCATAATCTTATTGAAGTATTAAATAAACAGGTTGTGGCCTTACAGTATAACAGAGGGACATCAGGAGTTCCAACTAGTTTCGCCATTTATTCCCGGCTTTGTCAAGGATATACAGCAAGAGGCATGCAAGCCTTTATATATACAGAACAATGGTACAAGTTAAGCAATGAGCGTAAATACATACAAGAACCAATAGGATATAAAAAAAGGGGGCCAATGAGTTCAAATAGGACGTAATGGCCAGTAGAATAAAATAGAATAAATACAAAAAAAATTTTTTTTAAGATACACAAAAGAGAAGTTGTACAGAGATGGTGCGTTTAACGCGGACCGAAAAGAGAACATATCCGGTTGTGTCTCCCACTATGCAAACCATCTCGCAGATTCCGGACACACATTGAAGTCAAAAGAAGAGGTTATGTCTGTCTTGCACATCTGTAATAAACCAGAAAAAACTGCTACCCTCGAAGCGATCGAAATATTCAAGGCCAAGAGGTCCACCCCACACTTGCTTCTCAATTGCCAGACGGAATTTAATGTGTTTGCAATACTTAGTTCTTTATCTGATCTACTATGTTTTTCTCTCGTTTTCTTTATTTTATGTTTCTTCTGCATTTTGTAAGTTTCTTTCCCCTTTATTTCATTTTATTTCTTTTTTTTATGTAAATTCTCTTGTCTCCGGACAACCGGATATGTTCTCTTTTCGGTCCACGTTAAACGCACCATCTCTGTACAACTTCTCTTGTGTTTCTTAAAAAAAATTTTTTTTTGTATTTATTCTATTTTATTCTACTGGCCATTACGTCCTTTTTGAACTCATTGGCCCCCTTACTTTATATCCTATTGGTTCTTGTATGTATTTACGCTCATTGCTTAACTTGTACCACTGTTCTGTATATATAAAGGTTTGCATGCCTCTTGCTGTATAAAATAATTCCGAACCTCATCATATCATATCATCATGAAGCATCCTGGGAACCTAGGCTGAGGACGATCAGGACGATCAAAACGGATTAGCTCTTCAAGGTATCACTCTACTCTCTTTTCAGGTATCATTTCATTATTCTCATTTCACGGTGCGCCCTTTTCAGGGCGATATTCACCTTCTGTTACGTCTTATGTGCTGGTCCCTGGCGTTGGAATTAATATTCCCGTAAACCAGTGCATCAAGACGCTCATTATCCTTCTGGGTCCCTGGCGTTGGGATTAATTTCCTCGCAAACCTAACTAAGGACATTTCCTCATATCATCAATTATTATTCTAATCATTCACGAGCGGGTCCCTGGCGTAGAATTAATTTTCTCGCAAACCTGACTTGTTCTTTTTTCTTAGAGCTAGGTGCGTCCTTCTTAGGACGGCTTCTTTAGCACACACCTAGCTGCGAGGTTACTCCCCCCCCCCCTGGTTCTATACATTTATATACGATGGCTTCGTCCAAATTAACCAAGCTGAAGTCGGCTAAAGAGCATTTGTTAGTGGCGGATGGTAAAACTGTGCCTGGTAAAAGGCCTACCGGGATGCCTGCTTGGATGCTAGGTTTGCTGCTTTTGACCTAGTGTTCAACGAAATGTTAGAAGCCCTCCGGGATGAAATAAACGCTAAGTATAGTGCACTGGAGGAAAAAGTCGAATCCCTACACAAGTTTTGAGGAGAAGTTCGAAGGTATCAATAAGGAAATTAAGGACTCTCGTAGAGATGTCATTGACAAGATAAGTGAACTTAAGGAAGCCTTTGGGAAATGCTCCGGGACTCCAAAGGCAAGTAACTCCACGGAAGATAATCCAGTTGATAACAGCAAGGTAAGTAATGTCTTAAAACTATTTCCTCTTCTAATAGTATGGAGTCTATGGATATAATAGAAAATAGTGACTGTTCGACAAACGGTGGCTGTAAGAGAAGTCACTCTGACGGAACTGATGAAGAAGTGGACGACAGTCCCTGGATTGGTGTCACTAATAAAAAATTCAGAAAAGGCACGAGGATCGATAACCTAAAGACCGTCTCCAGAGTAAACGACGAAGTCGTCAGCGCGACTAAAATGAGGAATCCGAAGAATGTACAAGGTCGCTCGGCTAATAAAGACCATAGGATCACGAAGAGGTATGTACCGCCAATTATCGTGCGAACTCATGGCGTCCCGTTTAGGACGATTTTAACTGAGCTCGAGAAGCATGTTCCAGTCGAAAAGATTGCCGTTCATACGGGCAGAGCTGAAACCGTCAAGGTTAAATGTGAAGATGAAGAAACACACAACAGGTTAGTCTCTGGCATTAAATCTGATAATATTTTAAAAATTCAGCATCATCAACTAAAGTCGGAGAAGGTCTTGACATACGTAATTCGTAATGTGGATGTTACCTATGACCTCGATGACTTCCAAGAAGACCTAAAAAGAGCCAACTACTTCCCGGAAAAAGTTATTCGATTGAGGAAAACCAAAGGATCCATTGATATGCCAATGGTTTTGGTTCTACTCCCGAACACCGAACACAACCAGTCATTGAAAAACATAACACGTATTGGGCCGCTGGCAGTTTCAGTGGAGGCCTTTCGAGGGAACAAGAAGCCACTACAGTGTTACAACTGCCTGCGCTTCGGACACGTATCCATGGGCTGCACGGAAGATCCTCGTTGTAAAAAATGTGCTGAGGGGCACCAGTCAAGAGATTGCCCCAAGATCAAAGGACAAGACCCCCCAAAGTGCATCAGATGTGGTGGACAGCACACATCAAGCTACACGAAATGTCCAAAATACCCCCAGGTTCAAAGGATGTCTAGTTCTAAAGTGACCACAGGCAAATCCTATGCTGCCGCTGTGTCTACGCCAGAAGATAAAGGTCTCAACATCAACGACCTACCAGGTATGTATAAACAATTAGGACGTATCTTTAATCTGTTTTCTAATCTAGGCAAAAGTTACCCACAGTTGTGTGGGCTCCTTACGACCAACTAATTTTAGTATGGCGCACAACGTTATACTGTAATCAACAAAGGTGAACTTCGGTGCGTGATATGGAACGCTAGGGGCATTCCCTGAAAGCGTATCGAGTTTCACAACTTACTGATAAATCAAGAAATCGACATGGCTTTCCTCTGTGAAACTCATCTCAAGCCAAGCCAAGACTTCAAGCTACCTGGCGATTGTGTGTACCGTAAGGATCGAATGGCTTCAAATGCTGCAAGATGTGCGTCTGGGGGCGCTGGATCATCATTAAGAGGGGAATTCAGCACCAAGAATTGGTATCCAAGTCTTATGCAGGTATGGAATCAGCCTCCATCATTATCAATGACGTCTCCTGTGGTGAAATGAAGTTCGTAGCGCTCTACAATTCACCTAAACATTATCTTGACATTTGCGAGCTTGATGAACTCTGCAGTGGTGACACCCAAGTCGTCCTGGCTGGTGACCTAAATGCCAAGCATCCCAGCTGGAACTCCAGAACGCAGATTTACAACGGCATGATTCTCTATAGGTACATACAAGGTAGAGATGATATCATCGCTGCTGGACCTGTGGAGGACACCTACTACTGCGACCACTCCCCTAGTAGTGATGTTTTGGACATCTCGCTCTTGAAGGGTTTCTTCAGGCCGTACAATGTCTTCACGATTGATGACCTTTCTTCTGACCACAAGCCTGTGGCGTTGAACTTTGACAATGTTGACATAAATTTCCGAGAGGAACTCGTATATCATCAAGACTGGAAGGTCTACAAAGATATTCTTAAGGACTATGGCTACCATCCCGACGTTGCTTACTGTACAGAGGATATCGATCAACTTGTTGATGACATCACCAGATGTATTAACAATGCCATAGAAGCTAGTAAGTATCCATCAGAGAATAGACCTTCTCATCGAATCCAACTTACTCCTGGAATCCAACGCCTAATTTCTGAAAGAAACAGGACCCGTAGACTATGGCAACGCTATCGTGAACCTTGGCTCAAAACCAAGTACAACAGCTTAGTGCGAAGAGTTCAAGAAGAGATAAAAGAGCTTCGCGACGCTATATGGAATGAAAAACTCAAAAGCTTGTCGGCTCGCGACAATTCCATTTGGAGTATGGTTAGAGCTTTACAGAAGAAAAAGAATGTTATGCTTCCTCCACTCTGTACACCACAAGGTAACTATGTGCACACTGATCAGGACAAGGCCCAGGTCATTGCAGATTCACTGGAAATGCAGTTTGTTACTCCCACCAACGATAAGCCTGAGAGCCAAATCATGTCTCAGTGTGTGCAAGAAGGTATTTTCAACTTTGATGAAGTTCCGCAGCATTTTACGAAGTACAACATCGAGGCTGGAGAGATCGCCAACATCATAAGTAAACTGAAAAAGAAGAAGGCTCCAGGAAAAGACAACGTGAGTAATAACGCCCTTATGAATCTCCCAAAGAACTTTATTGACTTTCTCACCAATATCATTAGCGACTGCTGGAAATTTTCTTACTTCCCTGTGGCTTGGAAGAAATCTATTGTGTTGAGTATCCCAAAGCAGGGGCAAAATCCTGCAATTCCCGCGAGCTACCGACCTATTAGCTTGCTACCCTCGATATCCAAGGTGTTGGAGAGAACGATCCTCGTCAGATTCCAAGATCACTGTCTAGCAAATGACCTTTTACGGGAAGAGCAGTTTGGCTTTCGTGCTGTCCACTCTTGTCCGATGCAGATATTAAGGCTCGTTGAAGACCTTAGCACCCCCCTGAACCTATCCAGGTACTGTGGGGTGGTATTTCTCGATGTCAATAAGGGTTTTGACCAAGTGTGGCATGAGGGCCTTGTCTACAAAATGATCAGAGACGGGTTCCCTGCCGATTTGATTTTGATGGTGAAATCCTTTCTTGACGGCAGATCCTATCAAGCCAAAGTTGGAGAAAATCTTTCCACACCCCGTGTTGTAAAGGCCGGTGTCCCTCAGGGTTCTGTCCTCGAGCCTATGCTATTTAATTACTTTGTACATGATTTCCCAAAACTCGATAATTGTAATCTGTATTTTTATGCGGATGACACTGCCATTATGACATGGGCACACCAGCCGGCTCACGTTATCACTCGGCTGCAGTGCGCCTTGAAGCAGTTCGAAGACTGGTTTAACTGCTGGAGGTTGAACCTTAACGTCGGAAAGTGCAAGGCTTTGTACCTCAATAGGAAGCTCAAGCATCCCTCAGATTCTCTTGTTCTGTTCAATAAGAAACTGGACTGGGTGGACAACTACAAGTACCTGGGAGTTATCATTGACTCAAGACTCTCATGGAACCAGCATATGTCCTATGCTCTAAACAAAGCGAAGAGGGCTAAGTACAGTATCATAGCTCTTATGGGTCGCAACAGCGCTCTCAGCATTGATAATAAGCTACTTCTGTACAAATCGATTATCCGGACCATACTCCTCTATGGCATGCCTGCGTGGGCGACTATCTGTAAAAACAGATGGACTGAACTACAGTCATTCCAGAATGTTACCCTGAGGACCATTGCCCAGCTGGACAGAAGGACGGTGAAAAACCAATCCATCCACCTCGATTTAAACATGGCCCATATCGGTAAGTTTATACAGGATCTCCTTTTGATTATGATACAGAAGATGAAAACTCACGACAATAAGCTTGTGAAAGGGATACTGGAGAACTCAATGAATATGAACTGGCATACGAAGTATCGTAAACCGAGGCACGTTCTTGACATCAATTTTGAAGATATTAGCAACGTCTCTTTCCCAGACTACTGGAAGATGTGATAATCTTATTTTGTTTTTCCTTGTATTTTTTATTTCGTTTGTTTTTTTTGTTTCAGACAATCGTCAATCTTATTTTCTTTTTTGTATAATATGGAAGACCGCTTGGGTTGGTTAGGCTTCTTGACTACCTCAGTGTATTTCATTTGGTGTTTGTTCTGGTTGGATGAGCTTTGTGAAAGCGCTGCTTTCGTCCCATCCTAACAAATGTAGACTTCACTGTTCGATTGTCGATTGTCTTGCTGTATATCCTTGACAAAGCCGGGAATAAATGGCGAAACCAGTTGGAAATCCTGATGTCCCTCTGTTATACTGTAAGGCCACAACCTGTTTAGTTAATAGGAACAGTATTATGATCCATCCTTCCACCGTTATTGAAGTATGGTTTATAACTTTTCCTTAAATAATCAGTTTGTTTAAAAGTGGTTAACAATTTTTTTTTTCTAACTTTGAAATTCTAATGTGACTTTCATTTGATATGTTGCTTCTGCATTAACCAGATGAATCTTGAATTTATTTCTATTCCAATTTCTATTTATTATTATTGAAACAATCTATAGCTTATTGTAAAATAAATTGTAACATTTTAACTCTAATTAAATAACTTTTGACAAATCTTATTTGCCCTTTCTTTTAATACTAAATTCACGTGCTTGGAAAATACTTAAGCTACGGTCACACTTTGCAGTTTTCAGTCGCGCTTGCAACCGCAACAGCTCTTCCCATTACCTAGCAAACCCCCTCCGAATACGGCGCGTCTGCAACCGCGCCAAGAACAAAAATTTGTTTTTCTTGCGTTGGTTGCAGTAGCGCCAACCAATCAGAACACTGATAATGATTGCGTGCGGGGCTGTTAAAATGGCGAATTGGACTTCGGCGATTGAAGTATGCTTTATCGAGCTGAATTAAATTAAATTAAAGCATTTGGAATTCAAATTCCATTAAATATCAATAGAAAGGGGCCTGACTAAACTGCGGAGCTTGCGGATCCTGCGGAGCTAAACTACGGAAGTTCAATCGAGCCAACTAAATTGAAAAAGCGTTCAAATATCAAAAAAAGAAATTTGAAAGCTGAAATAAAGTGCGGATCTTAAAAATAAACCTGCGGAGATCGATTTAAAACCTGAAATAAAGTGCGGATCTCAAAAATAAAACTGCGGAGCTCGATTTAAAAGCTGAAATAAAGTGCGGATCTCAAAAATAAATTTAAAAAGTTAGTGTTCATGGTAAAAGACGGAGAGAGGGTAAATGTGAAGGGTGTGTAAACGGGATGCGGATGTGTAAACGGGACCCGTGTAAACATATGGGTAGGAAGACAACAGTAAATACATATAAGTTAATAATATATATTACTGGGCACGTAATTCAATAAGGTGACATGTGTATTTATTCACTATAAACACTTAGCAATGCTTATTTCAGTAAAATGTCCTTGGTGGCAATAAATAACTGTTCATGTTCAGAAGTTAATTGTTCATTCATGATGTTTTGAGCGTCTGATATTTTGGCTTTAAAAATTTTCATAATTTCCATTATAACCATCTGTTTGGATTTCTTTAATGTTTTGATTACTGACATATTTTCTTTGATTGTGCCTAATTGGTGTCTGTTGTTGAGGATGTGTGTGGCGAAGGTTGATTTGCCATCCATGTACAAGGTGATTATAATTAAAGTCCCTTTGTAAAAATGCTATAAAAAAACAACCATGAGTCCGAATGACTTCAAATTTGGACTGAGCATTCTTGAAGAAGGGGCATTTGATATGGGATAAGAAAAAAATAGTTCCAAAATTTATCACTAGATGGCGCTGTAAGCGGCATTACGGAAGCGGATTCAGCTAGAAGTGACATTTTGAATAGAAATACGACGGCTTTGGCATGAGTTGTTTATGGCATGATGTTTTTACATTAAAGTTGGTCAAGGAATGCAATTGACACTAAAACAAGTTAAACATGATTTTTTTTTTATTATACAGTACAGCATTAGCAAAAAATCAACTGTACCGGTCAATGAACATGATTGCTTCGGGTTTGATGATGGAAAACATGACTTTCAAGTCATTTAACAGTTGTGGCACTGTTAGTGCAAAGCCCATCCACCACGGCAAGGTCGTACCACATCGGATGGGAAAAATCGGTTTTTAATTGTCCTTGGGCCAAAAACCGCATAAAAAGCAACAATGGAAACGCCTATTAATTATCTCGGGACTTGCGCAAGACATGTTCAATATGCTGTCCACCATTTTCCTCCACAAGTTTTAACCGATAAACAGCATGTTCCACAACAGACCGGAGTGTCTCCGGGGTCACATTGTGAACGTGGTGCGTAATCCGAGCCTTCAATTCCGCTAAATTTGCAACTGGGCCACTGAACACATGATTTTTAAGGTAACCCCAGAGCCAGAAGTCACAAGGATTGAGGTCCGGTGATCTTGCAGGCCAGGCTCTCGGAAAATGACGGCTGATAATTCTATCATCTCCGAAATGTGTCTTCAGCAGTTGCTTCACTGGCTTTGCAATGTGCGGAGGAGCGCCATCTTGCATGAAAATTATTCTATCCACGCATGCATGCTTTGAAGTGTTGGAATTACCTGGTTGCGTAAAAGACACGCATACCGTTGACCATTGACTGTACAGGTAACGGGACCCGCAGGACCCACTTCCTCGAAAAAAAATGGCCCTATAATCAATGATGCTGTCATCCCGCACCACACAGTTACCTTTGCAGAATGAAGCGGTATTGAAACACATGCGAAAGGATTTTCCGTTGCCCATATCCTGCAATTTTGTGTATTGACAACGCCGTGGAGATAAAAATGGGCTTCGTCTGTCCACAAGATGTTCCATGACCATTCATTGTCCACTTCCATGCGAGCTAGAAATTCTAAAGCAAACGTGTGTCTAATTGGCAGGTCAGCAGGAAGTAACTCCTGAACATGGGTAATTTTATAGGGATAACAATGCAGGATATTGCGTAAAATTTTATTGACCGTGCTCACAGGCATGTCTAAAGTTCGGGCAATTCCCCGTGCACTGCACGTTTGCACACCACTGTTCGACCCTTCCTCTAATGCTTCAGCCACATCTTCTACTGACGTCAAAGCAACTGCTTTCCTCCCTCTGCCAGATTTCACTGCAAAAGAACCTGTCGCTTCGAATTTTTTAATCATACACCTCAGAGCCTTTGCAGACATCGGACCACATCCTTTTTTCATTCCCTTTAATACCCGAAATTTCTTTAAAGCTGCTATCGCCATTCTTGTAAAAGAGCTTCACAAGCAGAGCGCGATCCTTCATTGACAGACCCATGGCAAGCTGCTGAGATACAAATATGACGAGAACGCCATGAGGCCTGCGTTTTTATAACACATGCAATGTCTCATGCGCATGCGTATCTTTCAATTTGCATAGTACAAATCCTCCTAGGCATAATATGCCGCTTACAGCGCCATCTAGTGATAAATTTTGGAACTATTTTTTTTCTTATCCATATCAAATGCCCCTTCTTCAAGAATGCTCAGTCCAAATTTGAAGTCATTCGGACTCATGGTTGTTTTTTATAGCATTTTTACAAAGGGACTTTAATTATAATCACCTTGTATTTTATAGAGTTGATATGTTTCTTATATCTGGTATTTGAAGTTCCTATCCCGTTTGTCTCGTATAGTACTTGGGGCAGTCTCTGCAGCTTAGCCGCTATTAGTTTGTCGGAGTTTGTATTGTTCTGAGTGGGAAATTGTGAAAGATTGCGCTTGATGGTATTATTGGTGGAGTAAGCGATGTTGCACTTCATTTTCCTGAATAATTTGCTTACTTTGTAAACTTTGACTATTGAAGAAGGTGAATTTTATCCATGTTTTCTTCTCAGTCTGGGTGTGCTTTTTTGCTGTTTTGCGCTTTTTCATAAGTTTATTAATCATGTTGGATTGGTAGTCATTTAGGAGGGCTATCTGTTTGATGGTGTTAATTTCCTTTGATCTATTCATCCGAGACATGGGAATACAGGATACTCTGTTTATCATCAATTTAAATGCAGCCATTTTGTGTTCTCTGGGGTGATTGGAGATCTGTTGTGGATAACGTTGCTGGTGGTAGTGGGTTTTCGGAAAATTTTGTAGGCGATTTTGTTTTGTTCAAGGTCTTTGCTTAGAGTGAGATCTAGGAAGTTAATTTCTTCGAGTATTTCTTCTTCGAGGGTAAATTTTATAAGAAGATCTCAGCTTTTTTTTAAATAGCTGAGACCTACTTGCAAACGTTAGAAGAAACCCATATATCCTCCTGCCTCTCATCCTACAACATCATATCATACAACAGATACGTTGATGATATTCTTATCATATATGATAATAAAAACTTAAACCGCCAACCTCAGGATATCACGGACTACTTCAACAATATTGACAATAAAATAAAATTACTTGTGGCAACTTCTAGTACGGAGCGTTCACGTATCCAACGAGAAAGAAAGGATAGGGCTTATTATTGGTAGAAATGCGATTAAACGTGTCTTCGGATGATCATGTAACAATGTATGATGTTTTCGCGCTCAGGCCTTATCTTTAGGAGGCATTGTCCCGGCGTGGAAAGTCACCTGACCATACAAGTTCGAGTGAAAATGTAATCTTCATGGTTTCCATCTTGAATTTTAAGAATCACTATTTTTTCCTTTGTTGGAAACAATGAAGGTTTGATTGTTGGCCAGACTACTATGTTCAGGTGATTTTTCCGCGCCGGGGCAACACCACCTCTCTTTAGGTGGTGTTCGCCGAGGCCTGTCTCTCTCGTTGGCTACGAACGTTCATAAGTGACGTCAGGAACTTTTTCCTTCAACACATAAATTACATTATTTACTTAATTTTTCAAATTCTCTATATAATCTTTTTTCCAAGCATATTAATGTTGGTTGTAGAGTTATTGAGAAAAAAGGCGAGAGTTTTAAAAGGAAATTATTATGCTAATAATAAAGCAGTCAAATTTATGTATGAGGAAGGAAAATAGTAAATTATAAATCACTTCTAAGAATAATAAAATTTTAATATGTGAATTTTATTTAAAGAAAGTATCATCTCCCTTTAATACCATTACAGAAAATACACATTAATACCAATGAGAGAGAAAAAAATATGTAACATTAAATTTTAGGGAACCAAAATGATTGAGTCAAAACGCACATCGAAAAAATTTGGCACGCAAACATTAAACACAATTTTGTATTCACCAAAATTATTTTCAGACCCAACGTCTCTCTGCAACAGTAGTATTTAAATTTAAGAACAATAGCCTGTAAATATTCCATCGTCATTGTTAAATTCTTACATCGTCATTGTTGTGTACAAACGTGTTAGCATTTTCAATTTAATAATTCATTAAAGTTGTTTTTAAATAAAGCTTCAATTTGAAATTTAATTTATACATTTATTTTTGAGATCCGCACTTTATTTCAGTTTTTAAGTCGAGTTCCGCAGGTTTATTTTTGAGATCCGCACTTTATTTCAGCTTTTAAATCGAGCTCCGCAGTTTTATTTTTGAGATCCGCACTTCATTTCAGCTTTTAAATCGAGTTCCGCAGGTTTATTTTTGAGATCCGCGTTTATTTCAGCTTTTAGATTTCTTTTTTTGATATTTGAACGATTTTTCAATTTAGTTGGCTTGATTGAACTTCTGTAGTTTAGCTCCGCAGGAACCGCAGCTCCGCATTTTAGTCAGGCCCGATAGAAAGATTAAATACTGCAAGATTAAAAATTGAAAGATTGTAATATCATTGTTATGCCATTGTTCAAAAAATAATTGGATGCAATCCCACTCTTTCAAAGTCTGACCTCTGAATGACGTTTGAAATATGTTGCTGCTACAGTTGCGGTTGTAGGCGCGGCTGAAAATTGCAAAGTGTGACCGCAGCTTTAAGGGCTACTAATTATTGCGGCATGAAAAAACAACCTAGTTTTCACTAATATTTAAGAAATTTTGTACTATCACTTAATTGATCACAGCTTGCGACAGCTCATAGTTTTGCCTTCACAATGTAGAAAATATTTTAAGAAATTAAAAGCAAATATGCAAAAAGAGACCCGAATTCTGTTTGGTGCCTATAGCGAATCTGGCACAGCACGGATGTTTTACGGCGTATCTGCATCGACTGGCCGTCCACTGCGATGTCTGTCTTCAAGTGATCATCTTCCTTGCGATACCAGGCTCGTCCAGACTGCTCTACCCGGAGCTTTAAGAAAATGCTTGTAAAGTTTAAAAACAAACAGACATTCTTAAGCCTTTAGAATAATCATAGAAAATCATAGCACGCCATGCCTGCTGATTCAGCTCCATTGTGTTTTACGCGCTCATCTGCCAGCGCGCGAGCTTGCGAAAAAATTTCAACGTAACACGCTCATATCTTGCACGTGATCATATGACAGAGTCACGGCCTGCTAGAAACTACCGTGAAGGCCGTGATAGTGAAGTATTTGGAGAATATACAACAATTCTGTGGGATGCGTGCAGCTTTCCTGGCTAAAAGTTTTTAGAGTACCCCTCGTCTCAAATTAATTTATATTATTAATAAATTGATGAATAGCGAATGTTTGATGAATATGGAAATAATTGTAATGTTCTTCATTGTATTATTAAGGCTTTTACTGAAAATGTTGCAGGTCGTTTTTTGGCTCACCTGTTCTGGGATCTCCCATTTGGTGACCCAGCTTCCATTTCGGCAAATCAAGTTTTTAATTTAAGTTAATATAATTGTAACAAAGCCAAAATTTCTTTTCTTATGTAATTTAAGTGATCTATAAAAACTAAGTATAATACTTTTAAATCATATTAAATGGTTAAAAAAATTTTATTACATGATAATTTATAGGTCTATGTCAAATAAAGTATTCCGTAAGATTTAGCTGCACAAAATTTGGTGAAATAATATTAATAATAATAATAATAATAATAATGTAACATCAACTGGGAAAACCCAGACCAGATATACCGGAAGAGGTACCCAATTTTGTCCCCCAGTTGGCTGAACGCCCAAATCGGGGTTAATAAAACAATTAAGTAAATAACATTAAACATAAAATAATAATAAAAATAGAAGAAAAAAACAAGATACCACTAAAGGCAATAAAGGAGCAGAGTCTAAGAATATCACAGAAAGAGAAAAAAAATTAGTTAAGGCACCAGTATCCAACGATAAAAGGGTTTTAGCGGCTCGTGATTGTTTCAAGAACATAACTCGTAAAACGATTTTAAAATATGCTGATAAGAGGAATATAAAAATTTGTTGTTTAATATTACAGTAATATTTTATATACAGCAATGGCGAAAACTGCAAATAAATTTATCTATTCGACTGCAGCGTTCACACGAATCTTTTCAAACGCGCGCGAAATGAGAAATGACATGCTCGCACGTCTAAATGTTTTAAACTACTGTGTATGTTCTTTCCAATGGTAGAGCCATTAATCTCTTCTTAATCAAAGTTACCATAAACGTCAGGAAAGAAAAATCATTGTTGCAAAGCTTTGTGGGGAAAGATTTTGTAAGCATTACAAGGAGCTTTAGCTGTGACGCAGGTGTAATTTTAAATTTGTATATTTCATTTTTATTTACAGTTGGTTTAAATAAACAACGGATATACCTTTAATTCTATCCATTCTCACATTTGTTTTATTGCTACACATTCATGTTAAAACAAAACAATACAAATTTCTTGTCCCGTACAACTGTGCAAATGCACAACAGTTATTAGAATATTAACATGAAATTTGATGCAGACTAGGTGTACAGGGTCGCAGATGTGGGGGTCTTAGTCACTTGGTCTGTAGTCGCAGTTGTAGGGGCTACATACGGTATGTGATATATCAATCAATCGAAAATGATGAAAAACGAATGAGGATAGGGTTCTTTTTACACAGTGGGCAGGTCAGTACGTAAAAAATTGCAAACTCAAAATAATTAGTACGGTGTCTTTATAAAGTTATTGTACGTTTGTCATAGCTTCTCCCGTTGTCTACATTGAGAGCTACACAGGACGTGCATAAGATTACAACAGTCGCTAACAATTCATAACAGTAATTTATTTGTTGATAATAATAGGCCTAACAACAATTAGAGTTAACAAAATGCCAAGCATTTATTAGTTGATAACAATAGCACTTACATTTATTAGTTACTAGAAATAATCCACCCGATTGTATAATCGTCATTGTTAAGTTTTTGACACATCTCATTCCATACTTTTGTTTGTTTGACATAGTCCATGGCTGATTTTTTATATATGATTGATAACAATAGGCCTAACATAAATTAGCTGTTAAAGCAATAGGACTAACATCAATTAACTATTTTTAACAATTGGCCTAACAGCAATTACCTATTGTTAACATTAGGCTGAACAGTTATTAGCTTCGGACTATATATAATAGGTCTAATATTAATCACGTACTGATAACAATAGTCCTAACATTAATTAGCCTCTGGATGGACCTGGATTAACGACCGCTGTATGATGGTCACAGCAGCCGGGGGGGGGGGGGGGGAGTTCTTGACTCATTGATGAGTGCCTGATGTAGCTTAACTTCACTGAAGTTGTGCTTTCAGTGAAAGCCCACCAGGCCACGGCCTCCCCCTGCTATTATTTAGCCACTTTTAACAATAAGTCTAACAGTACTGAATTTTAAAAACGAAATGAGCACGTGCATTGACAAAGCTTCATAACGGGCACGTGGACCAAGTTGACATCAACAATGCTTAATTGTTTTACAAAAAGTAGCACTGTATTCACTTATGACTCGTCAGAACAAATCGATTGATATATTCACTTGCCCTAAGTTCATATTCTTAAAATTAGTGCACGTGCTTAAAGGGGTCGACGAAAGCGTATCAAAAGTTGACACATCGCAGCTAGGTTCATCCATTTTCACGTTATCATGCAAACGATGGTCGGTCGAGGATTTTTTTTATCATACAGATAGCTAAACTTCCTCACCGTTTCTACAAAGCATTCGCTATTGTACTATATTAGCTAAAATGAATTTGTACATCGCTCTCTTGTCGGCCATCATGATGGCAGGCCAATCGATCTACTGATTGGCTGGATGTTTGGCGTAGGAACTAACGCGATGTAAAAAGTTGAACAAAATTCAACTTCAGCGTAAAGCACTTTACCAGTGCGGCGCCAAGCTATTTACCGGAGGTGACGCCACTGGCAGAGTTACGTCATTATATTTACGTGGCGTTTTACGCCAGCGTGACCCAGACTTAATAACGGATCCACGCCCTTTCAGATTGCAACCTGATCATTGCAGAAGCCAGAAAACCTGTACCCTAACGCTCTCGGTCACTGTTGCCAATTTAGCAGGGGTATATCCAGTTTAAAACCCATTGTTATCGTTTTGTGCATTGTTTATTTTTTATTTATATCCCACAATGGACTAGCGCATGAAATCTAATATACTAATTCTCTTATCCGTCGGTCCGGCTGCCCGAAGCCAACAAAGAAAATTACAACTTTCCATCCGAAGTCAGGGATAATTGTGACAAGACACTACTCCATCATTGTTATTGGTTTGGTTTGGTTTATTTGGTATTAACATTCTTTTCAACTGCAGGGGCCGCAATTTTCTGGACGGGGTTATAGGGGCAAACGACTACACGGGACCAACGGCTTTACTTCCCTTCCGAAGGAAGTGCGTGATCTCAGGATTTTACCCCTATAAAAATCCTCGTCGTCCTTGGCCGGGATCGAACCCGCGTCTTCGGGCATCAGAGGCGATCACGCGACCTCTGAGACACCGTGGCCGAATTATTTAATTAAAGAAATTTACTGAAAAAACAATAATAGATACTTTTTCTTGCTCTGTCCAAAGCTAGGGATTGTTGTGTGGAAAGATAATGCTCTTAAAGGCAATATCTTTTGCACGGGAATAGGTAGCCAGTTGAAATTTTCATAGTATGTGTTATTATGGCGGATAGCAGATTGTCTAACAAATAATAAAAAATTTAAAAACTTGTTTTTTTCCTCGTTTTTTTTAATTTTTTTTTTTTTTGGTTGTGTTTTTATTCTATCATAAAAACGGTTATACATACAAGAGTCAAACTTGACATGATTGTAGTTCGAACTCTTGTAACGATCCTCACCCATGCAGTAAGATTAATTGTGCCGTCGTGGTCGACGAATGACAGTGCTTAAGGAACGCTAAGGCTCGCGACCTGACACTGCGATAATTTAGTTCATTAATACTTAATTTATTCATAAAGTTCTGATACATTCGATCCTTTATAAGCTATAATGGTTAGTCTCAATGACATCGCAATCAGGGGCCCCTAATACTTCTTTATGATACGCTATATCTAACTTAACGTGAACGAATAGTTATTCCTAATAAGCAAAAGATGACCGGCACTCCTGCACGTGTTGTAATAAGGCTGCAGAACCTGTGTGAATCATCACTCGTATTCACGGTTGAGCTTCGCAACAACTGAGGTGACTTCCATCAACATTAAAATTCCCGAATCAAATATTCCTCCACAATCCGTGCACGGGAGCGTAATGCTCCTCCTTTCATAGGCATGTAGGAGGAAAGAGCAGAGCCCCTCTTGGCGAGTACAATGTCTTCAATCACCCCTAGCCACTGGCGGGACTTGGCTTACACAGTATTTGAGCTTTTATCGCATTTTCTGCATGCCTTCCCCACTCCAGCCTGCTCAATCATCCTCAATACTTACGACCAGTGATGCGTTCGTGGACTGACAGACTTTTATTTGCTACATGGCAGGGTGCTGAACTGGATTATTAGAATTATTTAGATATTCTAAACCTAGAACAGTTTCTAATGCTATAGTCCAGAGTTACACATGGTTTCAACAACACAACGCACCATGCGCAAAAGCAGCACGGACTAGAGTTCTTCGAAGATAATGCCTAGTGCGGGAGGACCAAAGACATATCCAGACTCTACACCGTATATCATCATTCCATTGGCTGTCCCATTACGCTTGAATAAATAATTTAAAGTCACTCACCGGAGTTCTTCGCGCTTATACTTTCTTTTGGTTCACTGCTGAACACAGGCTTCGCTCTTGATTCGTTTTCATCATTAGAACAACTGCCACGTCGCTTTCGCAGTCTTCATCACGTTTCGAGCTGGGCTAATATAGTCTTATTTCTCCTCACTTGCAGACCAAATGGCATCGTAATCAATCCTCAGTAGATCGAAACAGACAATAAAACTTTCAATAAAGGGAATAATTAGTTAATTGAAAAAACGATAAATGAAGGTATTTATATACAATTGCCATTGTACTTCCCTTCTTCCCGTTTTCGAACACCACACAAACGGCAGAGCCAAACGGGGATACACCCGTACCACCATTGACCAAGATTTTTATTATCATTAAAAAAAAAAATTCTTATAACAAACAAAAAAACACCATTGTGACGCACAGGGTTTTCCACGAAAACGATCGCAACATTCTTCTGCTGGAGGCAGAGTAATCTTTTCGGAAAAGCTCTCAACAATTGCCGCTCCAACAGAGGGTTGTTTACGATCGTTTAACAGAGTTTTCAAAACTTATACTCAATAATACAACATGCACGCATTGACTCCACACCATACAATAACGCAACAAACTCCTAATAATGAACCACGTTTTTATTAACAGAATTCGACCACTAACGGCAACAGTAAACAAAGAAAAATTACCATTCACCCCCCCTCCCTTTTAGCCAGACACACGTGACTTCCAGCACCCTGGAACGTCACATGCACCCGACGAAAGGCCTCGAGCATACCTTCTCAAGGCTACATTCGAGAAACTACTTCAATTACTATTAACCCAAAATAACTCACTCTCTACAATCCAAAAAACAATAACCTGAAACTTAGACAAATAACAACAACATATACATCCATGTCCAATCCAGAATATTCACAATATTCAGTAACAACACCACGTAAAATTCCATTACCAATCACGCATGTACATAAACAACAACACTCATGCATACTACGTCAGTTGCCATATCACCAATCGAGCTCACAAAGTCCTGTTTCGCCTCTATTTAGAAATGTTGTAACCTCCACATAATCGTCAAGGCTCGTGTCCTCCTCCCACATATCACACACTACTTCTATCTGCTGTTCACGGTAATCATCATTCCTCCTAGATCCTTCGGTACTCACCATCACCAATTTTTGTTCCCCATCTCTACTGCTGTTTTTAATCTCGTTCACGTTCCCTCTGGACAATTTGCCTGTCCTCCCCCGTCTAATTTTCTTTTTACCAGCGCGCCCTTTCCTCAGTACTACTTCTTTCTTAACAACCTTTTTGCCTACGCAACACTGCTTATTACCTATCCTCGTCGGTTCCAACATCTGAACGCTTATTTTCTGGACAAATTTCATACCTTCCCGCCAAAACATTTTGCCTTCGTCTCCTATCTCTATTCTGGCCTGGTCCTCGGGCTCTGCACCTATGCTTAAAAACTCCTCCGTGCCTACTGCCACATTGATCACTGTGTCACGCTGTGCTTTATATTTTATTACGCCCGTAAGCTCTCTTAATGCGATATTCCCCCCAACAGTTTATCCGTCACTATCCGGGATGCCCGCCACCATTGCAATCGTCCCTAATGGGCATGAACCTGTCACATCAGCTCGGGGTGCCCAGCACATAGTCTCCATCGCCCGTCCATACGCACCAATGGCACTAACTGGTTCCTCCCCCTGTTAAAGGTTCTGAAAATCAGTCGTATATGGAGTCTCTCCCTTCAACCCGAACCCCTCTTGGTTTACTACCAACCCTTGCATACCCAGTGCAGCATCACAATACTCATACTGCATTTGCATCCCGTACAGACTTCCGAAGCCTTCCCCATTCCAACTATACCCCTGTACGCTAAGAGTATTTTCTTCAGGCTCATGCACATGCATACTGACTTTTCGAACTTGTACTCCTGGCCCGTCGGAGCACCCTTGGGGTTTCCCAATTACTCGTAATGCCAATTTCCATTTTGTCCATATTTGGCCCAATCTTACCCACCTAATGTTCCCAAAGCTTACACCCTTTATTTGAACCCACCCCATACCATCCGTGGAGCACACCTCAAATGGGCCAAGCCATCTCGCAGCTCTACCCGCCTTACCCTGACTAGGCTCTCTGATAATTACATGCTGAGTATAGTTGGTGCATGGGTTTACATTTACAAAATTCCTATTATTTACCCCGTCCTCAAAGACTCGATCAGGTCCAGGCCCCCTTATCATGTGACCGGCATCATACATCAACTGCTCCAATGGCAGTACATCCGCGTTCCGGCCACAAGGGCTGATGCGCACTGGAAGGTTAGTCCTTTTAGAATATCCACCCCTAAATTGCCGTCATATGGGCGATCCATAAATGAGTGAACCAAAAACGTCCGTGTGCCCATATGACGGCCTTGTACTAACACATCAATTAAACCCCCTTTCTTCAGATACAGACAGCTACTATTACTGCCTTTGATTATCATTTCCATATCCTGCAATGGTGTACCAGCCAATTGGCGATAAGCTTCCTCATCAATTAGGGATGCCTGTGACCCTGTATCAAATAACATCGTAACCGGTTGCCCCTGTACGTACACAGTGGCCAAACAGGTCCCACCCTCCCCACATTGAGTCAATATGGGCCCCTCGGGCTGTGCACTTGTATTAACACTGCACGGTCTTGGCGCAGGCTGGGGGCAATTTCTTGCCAGATGTCCGAGTTGGTCGCATCTATAACTTTCATTATTAGGTTATAATGATAAACTTTCTACCATTCCCTCCATTTTTTTTATCATGTCGCTGCATTTGCACCAGTGTTCCTGTGGTTTCGCCACATTCGTATTAGAAGAACTTGGCTTCACCCCCTTTTGGCTAGTCCTCCCTATATAAGCCCCAGAATCGCCGCCTGGACCTATCTACCCAGCCTCCATGACATTAGCTGTTCTTCTAAATTTCTTCTCCAGCCCCTCGGACCTCAGCGCCAACATCAATGCTTCTTTATACGTCTTTGGGTTGGCATTAATCAGCACCCTCCTATGAGCCACCAAGCAGCTGTTGCAAAATCGCTGCAACAATACTGTTTCCTTGATGGGTACAGCTGCAGGGCTGGTGCTGATGTATCTGGCCATTGCCAACTCAAGACGCCCCACAATGGTGGCAACTGATTCATTTGGTCCTTATACTGTGTCGTGGAGCTCTTGAGAGAAGTCCCGCGTCACCTTAAGGCGACCAAATGCTTGCTCCAGACGAGTTCGTAGCTCTTCATACTCCTCTATATCAAATATCGCATGTTCCGCTGCTCGTTTGGCAGCTGCCCCCTTTAGTGGCGCATGGACAATAGTTACTTTAATCTACGGGGTCCATTTAGCCAGTACCCCTATCAATACTGGCCAAGAAGGCCTTTATGGTAACTCCACCTTCTTCCCCTACAAATGCTGGCACTGCTCCAGTGTACCCAGCCAGCTCTGGGGTGGCTGCTGCACCAACGTCACCCTTGTCTCCCGGCACTCAGAATACCAGAATCTCACTTAATTCCACAATGGCTTCACCTACCCCTCCTTGCTTACTTAATGCCTCACTATTTATGTCTTTTACTAACTCAACAATCAACTACTCATCAACCTAATTATGCACAAACACAGCCTGTACATCCAAAATACAAGCACAAATCATCATATCGTAAAATGGACGCAAAATACTGCAATATCAGGGTGACCTCAATTATCCAGAATATCCAGATTTTCGGTCCCTGTTCGGGCGCCAGTGTAACAATCCCCACCCACGCAGTAAGATTAATGGTGCCCTAGTGCTCGACGAATGACATTATCATAAAGGAACGCTAAGGTTCGGAACTGAAATCAACTGCAAGACAACCTAACACCGCGATAATTTACTTCATTAATACTTAATTTATTCATAATGTTCTGATACATACAATCCTTTATAAGCTATAATGGTTAGTCTCATTGACATTGCAACCATGAGCCCCTAATACTTCTTTATGAATCGCTACATCTAACTTAACGACTACGACTAGTTATTCCTAATATGCAAAAGCTGACTGGCACTCCTGCACGTGTTGTAATAAGCCTGCAGAACCTGCGTGAACCATCACTCATATTCACGGTTGAGCTTCGCAACCATCGATAATAAACTCCCGAATCAAATATTCCTCCACAAGCCGCGCACGGTAGTGCAATGCTCCTCCTTTCATAGGCACATAGGGGGAAAGAGCAGAGACCCCTCTTGGCGAGTACAATGTCTTCAATCACCCCTAGCCACTGGCGGGACTTGGCTTACACAGTATTTGAGCTTTTATCGCATTTTCTGCGTGCCTTCCCCACTCCAGCCCGCTCAATCATCCGCAATACTTATGACCAGTGATGCGTTCGTGGACTGACAGACTTTTATTTGCTACACGGCAGGGTGCTGAACTGGATTATTAGAATCATTTAGATATTCTAAACCTAGAACAGTTTCTAATGCTATAGTCCAGAATTACACATGTTTTTAGCAGAATTTTCGTGAGCGCAACAGAACCCGCCATGCTTAAGAGTAGCGCAGACAAGAGTTCTTCGACGATACTGCCTAGGGCGGGAGGAATAAAGACATATCCAGACTCTACACCGTATACAGGGTGTAAATTTTAAGTTGACAAAGCAGAATAACTCGAAAAATAAGCTTCACACGAAAAAATGCGTATAATCCAAAGTTGATTATTTTCGAGGGGGCATCTGCTGGTGCTAAAATTAGCCCACCCCCCCCGGCCCCTGGGGGTGGGGCGGGGGGCAACTTTAAAATTTCAAATGGGAACCCCTATTTTTTATTGCAGATTCAGGTCCTACATAAAAAACTACGTACATTTTGTCTGAAACATTTTTTTTATTTTTGGTAGATGGCGCTGTAATTCAAGAAAATCCATTTTCTCATTTTTGCGTGGAAATAACTAATTTATTATTCATTTCGATTCCTACATTGTTTTAACTACAATGTAATTTGAAGACATTTCGTCAACAAACAAATAACGTAAACATTGGCATTTTTTTCTGAATGTTTACATTTTAAATTCTGATCTTTAGAAGAAAAGATTGTAATTTTTCAACTGTTTTTGTGAGTGTACAACGCCGTATTGCTTTTGAATTTACATTATGAATTATCTTTCTGTGGAAGAAAAAATTGAGATGGTGTACATTTATGGAGAAAGTGGGAGAAATTTTGATAATGCAGTCGCGCTTTATGCTCAGCGTTTTCCTGGCCAAACGCGATCACGGTCTTCTTTTGTTCGAGTTATTAAACAATTTACTGCGGAAGGTAGTGTGAACCAGAAAAAAAGAACCCGTGCAGCTACTGTTTGTGGAGAAAACAATCAAGTGTCAGTCCTAGCTGCTGTGGCTCATAATCCACATGCGAGCACAAGAGAAATATCAAGGCAATCAGGAATTTCACATATGAGTGTTTGGAAAATGCTGAAGCTCCACAAATTTCATCCATATCATGTATCTATGCATCAGGAACTACATGGCAATGACCACCAAAACCGTCTAACGTTTTGTCACTGGGCACTTCAGCAGATGCAAACAAACCAACATTTTTTTGCACGAGTTCTTTTCTCCGATGAGTCAACATTCACAAACCACGGGGAAGTTAATCGACATAACATGCATTACTGGAGTGAACAGAACCCACACTGGATTCGAGAAGTCAACCATCAGCGACCTTGGTCAATTAATGTTTGGTGTGGGATAATTGGCGATAAACTTATCGGTCCATATTTTATAGACGGTAATTTGAATGGCAACAAATATCGTAACCTACTTGAAAATGAACTACCAGATCTACTTGAAGACCTGAGTATTGAACTTCGACAACACATGTGGTTTCAACATGATGGTTGTCCAGCGCATTATTCATTAGTAGCGCGCGAAGTACTACATCGACTTTACCATGGTCGCTGGATCGGCAGGGAAGGTCCTGTGAATTGGCCAGCCAGATCGCCTGACCTTACATCGCCAGATTTTTTCTTATGGGGTTACCTCAAAGATATCGTTTATAAGGAAACGCCAACCACTCGCGAAAACATGATTCAAAGAATAAGAGATGCTTGCGCTGCAATTACACCAGACATGTTATCAAGATGTGTTCAGGAATTTACAAAACGAGTCAATAAATGCATCGAAGTTGGAGGTCATCAATTTGAACATTTAATTTCATAAAACGGCGAGATGCAAGGGATTTAAGGACAACAAGCAGGCCGAAAGTGAGAGGCGAGGGGACTCACTGGAAATACAAGCACCCCGAAATTCATTTACTTGCAAGTATTTGCAAATAAGAAAAAATAAAACGAAAACAATCGGTCCTTTTAAGGACCACCAAATCTTAAACGGGAATAACTTCATCTTTACACAGTCTTTTACTTTTTTACTCTGTTAGTTAATGAGTTCACTCGTTAGTACGTAGGATGTTCGGTTAGTTAGTTAGCTAATCAGTTGATTTGTTTGATAATTATAAAGTTGTGTGGCCTCATGACCACGAAACAAAACAAAATTATCCTAATCCGCGGCAAAAAATAATAAAATAATAACTTTGCGGCAAAATTTACGAAGTAAATAAGTATTTTTTATTTCTCCGTAACCATTTCCACGCAAAAATGAGAAAATGGATTTTCTTGAATTACAGCGCCATCTACCAAAAATAAAAAAAAATGTTTCAGACAAAATGTACGTAGTTTTTTATGTAGGACCTGAATCTGCAATAAAAAATAGGGGTTCCCATTTGAAATTTTAAAGTTGCCCCCCGCCCCACCCCCAGGGGCCGGGGGGGGTGGGCTAATTTTAGCACCAGCAGATGCCCCCTCGAAAATAATCAACTTTGGATTCTACGCATTTTTTCGTGTGAAGCTTATTTTTCGAGTTATTCTGCTTTGTCAACTTAAAATTTACACCCTGTATAATCGTTCTATTGGCTGTCCCATTACACTTGAATAAATAATTTAAAGTCATTCACCGGAGTTCTTCGCGTTTATACTTTTTTTTGGCTGCGCCACGGCTGCACACGCGCTTCGCTCTCGATTCGTTTTCATCGATAGAACAACTGCCACGTCACTTTCGCAGTCTTCATCACGTTACGAGCTGGCCTAATATAGTCGTATTTCTCCTCGCTTGCAGACCAAATGGCATCGTAATCAATTCTCAGTAGATCGAAACACACAATAAAACTTTCAATAAATAAATAAATAAAGGTATTTATATACAATTGCCATTCTACGTCCCTTTTTCCCGTTTTCGAATGCACGCAAACGGCAGAGCAAAACGGTGATACACCCGTACCATTATCGATCAAGATTTTTATTATAATTAAAAAAAAAGAATTCTTATAAGAAACAAAACAACACAATTGTGACACACAGGGCTTTCCACGAAAACGATCGCAAAAATCTTCTCCTGGAGGCAGAGCAATCTATTCGGAAAAGCTCTCAACAATTGCCGCTCCAACAGAGGGTTCCCCCCCCCCTTTTCGTCAGACACACATGACTTCCAGCACCCTGGAACGTCACACTCTAAAGTATTACAACAAGTGTGATTTGTACTTGTGCAACGCCAAACATAAAAAATTTTTTCAGGTGATCTGTTAATTTATTATTTGAAAACCTTTTTGTTCAAAGCGTTTATTTTAAGGTGACACTTAAACTATTATAGATTTTATGGCTATAAAAGCCGAAATCGAGAACAGTGCCACACCCTCCAGAACCTGGCATATTTTGGTAAATATATGGCAGTACGGAAACTCGATGCGCGAGTCCGACTCGCACTAGCTCAGTTTATTTTATATGCAGATGAACAGTAGCTATATTGTTGCAGAATATAAGTTTTGAACACCATTGATTCTCCACTTTCATTTGTTTACCCTTCAGCCTGTACGGTTGATACCAGTCATGCGATGGGTGAAATTTCTAGTAAAATGCTAAGTTAGCAATACTGATTTGTAATGTTCGTAATCGACAATGGGTTAACCCGCAATCCTTTGTGAAGTCACAGTACAATGTTGCTCAGATCACTATGATCAGGTGACTTTTCAGTGCTGCGGCCTGTCTTTCTCGTTAGTTCATCATGTTGTATCAAAAATGGTATCAACACGCAGTTCACCAACAATATACACGGACCAACATGTATCTCATGATCAACCACGCAAGGCAAAGTGTGCAATATAAATAGGTTCATTAAGAATGAACATTCCATTCCACCTCTGCGAATTATAAAGCAATATTGAATTTGTAACAATATACAGAATTCATGTTGTTCTTAGAAGTGATAGTAATTAGAACTTAAGTTTCTTGAAAATCTTTAAAAATGATCAGTAACTGGAGATAATAGCAGACTATTGAGAAAGAGTGGAAAGGCAATAGAGGAAGCAGTTGATAACATAATCAATAACAAAGCATACAAGAAATCGACTCAACAAGGAATCAACAAACATAGAGTAGGGTAAACTTGCCTAAATCGTACCACCTTCGTATTTCACGTGGTGTGCAATGCACAGTGCCATCTTGTGGTAGATGATCGATCCACTAGACGCACAAATGGAAGACTTGTGTTGCAGCTTGTTCGAAAAATATTTAAAAAGTAAGTATTTTCTCCACTTTCTACTAAAAATGTGGTCTCATTCATAAGGTCCTACCACAGCTAGTATGTAGTTTTTGTTTCATTGAGTAGTATTTGTCGAAAGCCGTTCTTTTTGTGCTATATTAGGTTTAAGAGTGGGTAGGCGAGTGTGTTTTTTTCATTTTCCTATGTTTACGTTTTTGTTGTTGTGCCTAATTAGTACTAGCATGCATATTCTTTAAAACTAACAATAAACGGAAGTCTCAACGTTAACTGAAAAAAAGAAAAGAGAAAGCAAATAAGCCTTCAGAAAGCAAATACGGGAATCTGGTTCTACAAGATGGTTCTACAAGATGCTTCGGCAAGATGGTTCTGCAATGAAGAATCAAAGAAAATGACTGAATCAAAGAAAATCTGGGTTCAAGATCTATGTGCAAGAATTAACAAATGTGCTGTATATTATGTATGCGATCTTTGTAAAAGAGATTAATTTTTAAACAGTTTAGTCTTGTCTTGTTGAAATATGTCTTAGGTACGATTAACCCGGCGTCACTCGTGCGAGCAGTGTTTACACCGCACTTTTTGATTTTTTTGATATAGCTCATCATACAGAGGCGCTAGCTTGTGATGACTTCCATGTATTTCAAGTACAACTTATTGGCAACAGATAGCGCCGGTGTTGATATCATTCTTTTTATTGAAAGTGAAGATTAAAGTTATGTTTTCTACGCTTGGTCTCACTTTGTGGTGCAAACACCGCTGCGCGAGCAGTCATGTAAGTAAATCTTTGACATAAACATGATTTCTTAAAAATCACTTTAAAATCACTTATTTTCTTCTAATTTGTATATGTGGTCATAAATTGCAATATCTTCAGTTATCAAATAAAATTGCACTGAGTTCTTTTTTTATCAAATAAAATCACTTTTAAAAAGTGCAGTGTAAACACCGCAGTGCGGGTAGTGCTGTTATAAAATTTGGTGTGAGTGACGCATTCTCCACGATGATGAATTACTGATGATTATTTATCATGATGAATTAAAAATTTTGGCATAAAGGAATTTATAAAAGTATAATAAATAATATTTTATGTTATGTTATCTCACCAAGTTCTTTTTTTTATCAAATAAAATCACTGTTAAAAAGTGCGGTGTAAACACCGCAGCGCGGGTAGTGCTGTTATACAATTTGGCATGAGTGACACCGGGTTAAAGAAAACTATGGTACAATTTAGGAGCATTGTTACTAAATCGTACTTTTTCAATTTTTTTTATACTTGTATTCTAAGAGAAGTGCTCATAATTTTGTTAAGAGATAAATAAAGTTTTTAAGATGATTAACAGAATTTCATTTTGTAGCCCCTGGCTATTCATAATGTTACACAAATTAGGCACGTCGATCGTATAGTGGCACTTTTCACTTAGATAACAAACTAACTTAAAGTAAATAGATTATCATGTAAAATTAATAACCATTAACTGCATAGAAATTAGAGAAAATTTTAGGATCTCCCCTTTTGAAAGAAAACGCCCTTTCCTATACTCTACCAGGGACAACAAATTTATAAATATTCTTTGGAAATTTTTAATTACTACTTATCTCGAGAAAACCCCTTACTCCTTTTGGTTTTGTCAATTGCTCAATAAACGACTCTGTATTAGGCGTAAATAAGAAATTATTTATTCATAAGTGAAAATTATTCGGTGGGATCATGAATTACTAAATTAGTGGTTAGTAATATTAATAATTAGAATTAAAGTCAAAATTTAAATAGCAATAACAAAATTACATTTGGAAAGCTCTCAACCCTTTTCTTACTAATTAAATGTTCAATAGTCAATTTAGATAAAACCTACACATCCGCATGGTATCCATAATAAATTGTGTACTTAACTGAACTTTCTTAATGAAGTATAATTTTGTTTGCAGTATAAATGGTAGTCCAATCCTCGAGATGTCCGAATCATCTGCTGTTCTGTTTCTCAACAGTTATGCTGTTGTCTCCAACCTGTAGCCTCGCCAGACACGCCGTTGACAGCCTTACTCTAATCAACACGCTCTGGTCACGCTGACTACTTCGACGTATGACAAGTTCTTGACGCTCGGTTCAGGCTCTGGCCGTCCAACCTTGCTATCGCTGATGGTATACTGCATCGTCAAAAGTCAAGACTCACTCCTTACCCTTACTGTATCACACGTCCTTCACTTTGTCATGCAGTCATATCAACACTTCTCCGCTGAGAGGACAGTTAGTTACAGCATCCGATGCTTTAGGTTTTCTCCAGCACTTGTCACTCTTCACTTTCTCTTTTCTCGATCTCCTTTTTCTTCACGCTCCACAATTCCGTTTTTAGAAGAGTTCTTTGTTCAATTCAGAGTCAAATGAAGAAAGAGACTGGCAGTCACCTCCCCTCTAGTGGTGCCTTCGCGCCGCCATTACGGGATTGGCAAGAAATGCTGATCGCCAGAGGCAATACATGTGAATCAATCGCATGCAATCATTTTTTATAATATCTACCCAAGATGTCTGGATGAATTTTTTATGGGACCACCAGAAGAACTTGCTCTATTAAACAAAAAATAATCATCCAAATCGGCCCATCCGATCAAAAGTTATTTGGTGATAAATAAAGTTATTCTTAAACATAAATTTAAAAAAAAAGTTTAAATGGAAAAGGACGACGAGTTATAATAAACAATCAACTAGGAAATTTCTCCTTTATAAATTATAATTTGAAAGTTAATAAAATAACATATACAGTTCACTAATTATAATCCAAATTATTGTTGATTAGTACGAGAGGTACAAATTATAATCCCCCTTGTAATAACTAACTGGACGAAATTCTCATACATATTGGTCAAATCGGTTTTTTTTTAAAAAAAAAGATCCAATACTTCAGTTCACAAGTAATTAAATTATTAGTTAATTGCTTATTACAATATTTGGATTAATAAAATGATTATTTTATTGAACTGAGAATTATTTCTTTCTTTTCGTTTTTTGTTAAAAAAAAAAAAAAATTTAAGTACCGTTTCAAAAATATTTTAGGTTACCAGGTTTTCTTTTAATTTAAAATTTCACAATCAATTAGTTAATATTTGATAAATTATGTTAGGTTTGTTTATTGTTAGCAATTAAAATTTTTAATATCCTTACAGTTTAAATGTCCTGCCTTTACAAATATTCCATTATTATCAGATTAACAAAAATTTAAATTACATTTTTTTTATTATCTTAAAACAATTTGTGACGCAGCTTTTAAATTTTTTTATACATGTAATATAAAAATCTGATATTTCAGTAATTATAGGTATAAACGTTTTTATTGTGATGAATAGCCTACATTAAAAAAAAAACTGTCACGCAAGAAATAAGCACCAAGCTCTTACACCCGTGTATAATAGCTATTACAAAGCTAAGGATGGCATTCTTCGTAAAAAGTGGATACATCATTTATTTCGGCAACAAAATTATACAGCATATTTTATTAAACATTAAATTAATGACAGATTGATTGGCATTAAATTTACCGGGTTAAAATTGAGTGCAGGGCACAAAACAATTATTCATGTATATTAACTCTGATGAATATAATCATGAATCCATATCAGATGACGCGTCTCAATATTATCCAATCCCTGATTTTGTGATTTGGCAGGATTCGTTTCTAGGTCTGTAATTAAATCTATAATCTGCATTCAATGTAAAGAAGCGTTGAAAGAGCAATATCAGAGCTACTACAGCCTTAATTTCATTGAGAAAAAAAAATTAGGGGGCCTTATCACACCATCGAAAGATGTAGTATACCTGTGCAAAATTTCAGAAAAACTCATTAGGAGTGAATTTTATAATCAAGGAGAGCAAGGAGCAATTAAATTGAATATGCCTATCAAAATTCTAGCAAAAAGATTACATTTTATAACCGAAAACAAAATTAATATTTTCACTAATTTAGCTCACCATTCATTTGAAATGAGTTCTTCTGACGATCATGTGCTTCGACTTATTAGACTTATTGTCATCACATACTGTAATAATCGATATCACCATGAAACCAAGTGACTGACAAAAAAAATAAGTGGAGAAAATATACGCAGTGTCTTATCACGACTTATATTTAAAAAACAATAAAGACTAAATCAATTTAAATTTTTTGTGTAACTGAAGCTATTTTCGAAACTCCATTGGTAATACTGTATGAAGAGGCTTCGAATTTACTTTTTATTTAGCAATACAAATATTTATTAGGTATTAAGACTGATTAAGTTATAAGAATCAACTTTTTTAATAATAAAAATCAGTTAAGACTTAAGAAATAAATTCATCCTTCCTCTAGATTCATTTACTTTCACCATAAATGAACAAATAACTTCGCTTCTTCAGTTTTCTTCATCTATGCTTTCACTCGTCTCTGGCTAAGCCTCCTTTATTACAATAACGATAGAAGTTGCGAGTTGTACGCGCTCTTTTAAAAATTCGTAACGCATTGAATCAGCTATTGAAAGTAATTAAAAGTATACGTTATCGTTAGTTAATGCAATAAAGTTTTTTTTAAAAAATCAGAAAACTGGTTACGCTTACTAATACCTCTTGAAGTCATCTACAAAAACAGCTGAAATAACATTAAGAGCATATGCCACCTTAGGTTTCTGCCATTCTCTTAATGGCTATCGCTGCACTTCCGGTTTCACTAGTAGCGCTTAGCAAAATAATAGGGCACTGTCAGTCTCTTACTTTCATTTGTCTCTGGTTCAATTATTTTCGAATCCCGTTTTTAGTAACCTCATCATTTTATTTCTCATTGGATCATATCGTTTAAAATCTCCGCATTCCTTACGTGATCAAGACGGCGAACGCTTGGTTGCCCTGGCATGGGAAAACGAAACCAAAAACATGAGAGCTTTCCAATATAAACAAATTCACTAATTACCGACAGAAAAGTAGAGATCGCAAGCTGAGCAATTCCACACAACGTTAAAATAAATTTAAACATTCAGAATTCACAATACAAAACAACCCCAATTAACCCTGATTCATAATGAAACAAAACAATGCAACTTGCATAATAAAAAAAAGTGAAGATTCATTCAAACAATCTTCACTGTGATGAATCCTTTCATCACAGAGGAATAACCCCTTCCCAAAAAATTTTCTTCATTACAAGAGAAATTAACCCCAAATCAGCCTTTTCCCATTAATAATCGAAATTTACAATAGCATTTAAAAAGAACGTAACATTAAAGATGACCCCACAACAAAGTTCGTCCCATCCCACTTTTCCTTAAGTCCCACATCCCTTTCTAAAACTTATTTCCGCTTCTTCTGTCCGTGTTTAATACGTATCAGCAGTATGGCTTCTTTATCCTCCTTACATGTCTTCTTCGTTATGCACAGTCTGTCAACCAAGACCTCTAACCAACTCAAATATTGTGCCACTGACTCGGTCACGGACTGTCTTACATTAATTGACTCCTTCTCGACATCCTGCATCAACTGGTCTTTTTGGAATCGATCCGTTAATCGACCTGCGAAATCTGTAAATTCGTCATTTCTGTATATTTCAAAGTCGACCGCCCTCTTTGCCGCTGTATTCCTAAGCTTTAACTTTGCCACCATGCATCTTATCTGTGATTTCCATCCAGCCACCTCACCAATCTGGATGATTGTGTTTATTAAATCATCGACTTGTATACTTCTCTCCTGTAAAATACTGTATTACTTTGGCAAAACCGGAAAGAACTGGTGGTTCTTTTTCCATTCCTGTTGCCTGTTCCATTGTGTTAGGTGGAGCCATTTTCTTTTTGCTTTTCACACCCACTATCAATTACAAAAACCTGTGCTGTCTCCTCGCAATCCCAAAGAATCGTTTAACGGTTCGCTAGAAACGCTAAGAATCTTCGCCTGTTGCGTTGTCGGATTAAACGGTCAGTCACGGCACCATTGTAGCCTCTAGCTATTCTTAATGTTACGCAAATTAGGCACATCGATCGTATAGTGGCACTTTTCACTTAGATAACAAACTAACTTAAAATAAATAGATTATCATGTAAAATTAATAACCATTAACTGCATAGAAATTAGAGAAAATTTTAGGACCTCCCCCTTTGAAAGAAAACGCCCTTCCCTGTCCTCCACCAGGGACAACAAATTTATAAATTTTCTTAGGAAATTTCTAATTACTACTTATCTCGACAAAACCCCTTACTCCTTTTGGTTTTGTCAATTGCTCAATAAACGACTCTGTATTAGGCTTAAATAAGAAATTATTTATTCATAAGTCAAAATTATTCGGTAGGATCATGAATTACTAAATTAGTGGTTAGTAATATTAATAATTAGAATTAAAGTCAAAATTTAAATAGCAATAACAAAATTAAAATTGGAAAGCTCTAAACCTTTTCTTACTAACTAAATGTTCAATAACTAGTCAGTTTAGATAAAATCTACACATCCGCGTGGGGCCCATAATAAACTGTGTACCTAACTGAACTTTCTTAATGAAGTATAATTTTGCTTGCAGTATAAATTGTATTCCAATCCTCGAGATGTCCGAATTATCTGCTGTTCCGTTTCTTAACAGTTATGCCGTTGTCTCCAACCTGTAGCCTCGCCAGACACGCCGTTGACATCCTTGCTCGTCTCAGCACGCTTTGGTCACGCTGACTACTCCGACGTACGACTAGTTCTTGACGCTCAGCTCGGGCTCTGGCCGTCCAACCTTGCTGTCTCTGATGGTATCCTTTATCGTCAAATGTCAAGACTAACTCCTTACCCTTACTGTATCACACGTCCTTCACTTTGTCATGCAGTCATATCAACACTTCTCTGCTGAGAGGACAGTTAGTTGCAGCATCTGATAATTTCGGTTTTCTCCAGCACTTGTGTCACTCTTCACTTTCTCTTTTCTCAATCTCCTTTTTCTTCACGCTCCACTATTCCGTTTTTAGAAGAGTTCTTTGTTCAATTATTTTCGAATAACGTTTTTAGTAACCTCATCATTTTATTTCTCATTGGATCGTATCATTTAAAATCTTCGCATTCCTCATGTGATCAAGACTGCGAACGCTTGGTTGCCCTGGTAACATTAGTCATCCCCAATTAACCCCAATTCGTAATGAAACAAAACAATGCAGCTTGCATAATAAAAAAAAGTGAAGATTCATTCAAACAATCTTTACTGTGATGAATCCCTTCGTCTCAATTTAAAGACAAAATCTTTGATATATGAAAGATATCCTTTAGGGGATACGATCCCTATTATACTCTATAATAATTGTTCGAAGGATACATGTTAATTCAATTCTATCGAATTGCCACGGAAGAAATGTATGAGTATTGATCAGAGAAGACAAAAAGTTATCCGGGCGACAGAAAGATCTGAACAACGGGAGCAGGAAATTGTAGAATTACTGAAAACCAATTTTGTATTATTATTTTTTTACAGATTGTTCTGTTTACTTACAACTGTAATTATCGCAGGCAACGCTAGGTGCGGCTACTAGTTTTGTATACAAAAATCATCTCGGTAGGACTTCGCATTGTTTAGATTTTGAAGTTAGAAATTAAACTTTTTTTTGAAAAACCGGGTCTTTCGATCGAGTCCCGATAAGGCGAAGATGTAGTATAAGATCAGAAACTTGGATGCTATAAGACGATAACGCAGGTAAAACCACTGGAAATCAATTTTCACAAAGAAAATTTTAATGGAAACTTTCTACTCAGTTTTTATTATCGTCATAAAAAGCGTACTTTCAATGTCCTCCACACAATAAGATTGTTATACCAAAAATAAGGAGCGCAACGCGGGGTTCGGTAGACTGTTTTGGGGTCCCACCTAATTAAATAAACACACAACGTATGTAATAATTAAAACTGGATTTGATGCTCCAAACTTGAGCTAAATTTTTTAATGAAAAAAAAGCTTTCACGACCTAGATTCGAACCAGGGACCACGATTATCACGGCTACAATTTAATAATTCATAAACTGCCACGCCAAAGCTTTTTGTACCTGACTGAATACGTGAAGTCACTAAGTGAAAATGACGAACAGAATATGTCTAGGCGACAAAGTGGCGAAATGATTCTGGGACGAAATGAATGTGACGATTTCAAAGTAAAGGGTGGTTTACATGGATGCATGTTCACATGCGATACTGCGATGGTGCGTTGTCCGATTAGCCGATGTGCGTTGGTGCGATGAAACGCTGCATCTGCAAAATGGAGGCTCCGGTTTACATACACCGCATGCGTTCGCTCAGATTCTCATTGCGCAAGTGCTCATGGGTTGAAAAGTTTTCGAAGCAACATGGCGTCTTGTTTGGCGAAGCATCAGCGACGATGTTTCTTCGTGCCTTTTTTAATGAAGTTTTTAGCCGTCTAGAAAAAATATATCACTAGACTGTCCATATGTATTGATATAAAGCTCCTTGATGTGATTGAACTGACAATCTCTAAAGAAATTCATATATACTGTATATTGTCGATCACGGAATACAGTGACGCCGCTCTAGCGGCCATATCTGTAAGCGCGCAGTAGGGATTAAACGTAGGAGCAGTGAGACAGACGAGATAGTTCAACGCGACAGCTATAACCTATTCGTCCGAGGTTCAACGCAACACTGTTAGGCTAACCTAAACAATCGACAGAGTTGAAAAATGGATAAACAATTGACGGAGTTGAAAAATGATGGTAAGTTTTTATTTATTTATTTTTTTTAATTTTATTTTTTACTATCCGTCAAATTTCAGCATGTTGTCTCTTTCTCTGGAGATAGGAAACACTATTATGGTGCATGTTTTAAGTGAAGGGAGTGGGGATCAAGTCCTGTGTCACTTTATTTTCTTTTTATTTTGAGTTGTCAGATCGTTTATAAACGAAATCCTTTTCATCACATGTATTAGCGATCATTGCCTATTAATGATAGACTATGTCAGAAAAACTAACATCGATGCTTCCTTTACATAGATGTTGCGTTTCGTTACTATTTTCAGCAACCGATTGTTTTTGTCAAGCACTAAACAAGAAATTTTTATAATTTTAAGTGCATACGATATTTGGAGATTGTAATTGTTCCTGTATTTTTATGTAATTTTTTTCTGTATATTAATACATGTACAGTAACACGAACACAGTAGTTCCCCCAGTTTTTGAAAAACATCGGTTGATAACATTTTTATTTAATGAAGTTACGATCATCAAAAATTCGATGTAGATACTTCTTGAATATCGATACTATCGCTTATTACTTCGATATCTTGATTTGGTTTGAACATCGTAAAACCAGTTGGTTCGCATTTTGCACCAAGTCTAGATTTAGACATTACTTCTGCAGTAACATATTCATGGACTATCCTCAAAACCTTCAATTTAATAATCAACTTTCATTTAAATAATGTATTCAATGTCAAATAATTACAGACAGATTGATAATCATTATTTATAGTAAACATGGACCATTAATAATTCAGAAATAACAAATATCACAAATTACAAACAAATCTATTGTCAAAAAGCTAGCAATTACAAAGTTTTACATTTTAACACTTAACAGGTTAATAACAATGTGGAAAGTGGCATTCGGTTATCATTATTAGTCTGTTGTGTCACTTTGTTTCTAGCTTTTTGTAATCAGATTTGTATGTAATTTGTGAAATTTGTTATTTCTCAATAATAATGCTCCATGTTTACTATAAATAATCAATATGCCTGTATTTTTTTAAAATTTATACTGTTTATTTAATGCTTGTTAATTTAATTTAATGAGTAAATTTTTTAAACTTTTGTTCTTCACAGTCCCCATTTCTTTAGATTTGATGACAATCTTGAGTCACATAGGAGAAAGGAAAAACACATCAATAGAAAAGCACGTAGAATTACACTTATGAAACAAGTATAAATAAATTTTTATGCACGTGAGTGTTCCTCTCGTTTGCTAAATTACTGTATCCTGAAACGAAACCCACCGACTTAAAGTTTTCTTTCATTTGTATTTAATTTATTTATGTATTTTTCAAACCCACTTAACCGTTAGAGTTGCAGGGGCAACAGTGATCTTCTACCATCAGATTCTCCTTGTAGTCACCTGGTACTAGGCCAACCCCTTGGTCTCATATCCACTGGTTAGAAAAAAACAACTGCCTAGGAAGACCAGTTTGCAGCATCCATATCAGATGGCCATACTGACAAGACCTCTCAATGTGGAGAAGTAGGGACTCTACAACTAAAGACTTTACAACTATGGTGACACAGCTTGCTGCACCGATCTGAGCATCCAATTCTCTATCCTGCCACCCATCACTAGTGAATGCAGTCCCGAGATACTTGAATTTCTCCACCAATATGTCTCAATGGGGTCCCCTTAACACTATGCAAGCTGTCTTGTAAGGAACAAAATCTCAGTTTTAGCCAAATTGATTTTCATCCCCTTGCTTAGCTGCAAACCGATGTAGTACATACAAGTTAGTGCAAGAAGACCCAAAAGGTCATGAGCAAAGAGCGATCTCTCCACCAAGCAGTCACGCACACAAAAACGCTCAACACCTTGGCTGCCCAGTCTATTCAGTCCATAAAGATAATGAACAAGAGGAACAGTATGCACCCTTGGCAGAGTCCAACATGCATGAAGGGTCTTTGAATTAATGCCATTTATCCAGACACGAATCTTGGAGTGTTTGTATGCAGATATGATAGCAAAGAAATCTGTCATATGCTTTTTTGAGGTCCAGAAAGCAAGCATAGACTTTTGTATTCTCCCAGGGTTTCTCGAAGATTTACCTTAGAAAAAAGTTGTGATTCGTTGTGTTTTGGCCAAGTCGAAAACACACTGCTTCCTCGATCAACTGTTTGGTGTCTGCTATTTCCTGACTTCTACTCTCCTGACACTGAGCATAGTTTCCCAGAAATGCTGAGCAAGAGGATGGATCGTTTGTTGTTGCAATCTCTTCGATCTCCCATCATATTTATTACGAATGAATTTATTTTTGATAAAAACATTTTGATGCAATTCAAGTTATTTATATACGAGAGTTGGGGCATAAGTCATGGCAACTATTTTTTTTTATGAGAATTTAAGCATGGGTGGAAAATGTGAAATATACAGATGAAAGGACAAGGAATGGACGAAATGTACGGACATTTAACAACAAGCCAACACTTTGCTTCTCATGTTTATTAAGGTAGTTGACAACATTACAGGTTTCATGTTCTGGAATCATGAAGCCTGTAATGTTTCATACGTTTCATGCTTCTGGAAAATTTATTCTGGAACATGGTTACCGGTTTTCTTTTTCCAGAATAAGTAACAGAAATCAAAATAGAGAACGGCTGTTTTGATATACGAGCGTTGTTCAACTCGGGTTACATCCTCCTTGCACGGCGGTTGACTGAGAACTGATTTAACATTGCTCTCTGCGCAACATCAGGAACTCACGGAGCCATCTAATGTTGTGGAAACATACTACCAGTCACAGCTTCCTTGAGACATATGACATTTTATGATACCATCCCTTAGCTCTGACAAAAAAAATAGTTGCCATGACTTATGCCCCAACCCTCGTATTTGTATTCTTTTCTGACCAATCCAAATTTTAAAGGCAATTTAATATTTTGTATAAAACAGAATTTTTACTATTTATGAACACTGAATTTTAAATTTGTAATTCTGAGAAATGTCTGATGGTTTAATGCTTTTGGGAAAGAATAAAATTTTTCATTTGGGTATGAAAACAATTATTTTATATGCATTTTATTAATTAAATTTCCCTCAACGTTCATTATTTTTAAAGAAATTTTGAAAATAATTATAAACATTCGCGAGTTACGAAAATCACATTTTTATAACCGAAACACGAATAGCATCATCTAAACATGCATAAGCCCAAATACATCGATCCACATGAGTGAAATCGTAGGATAGGGGCGTGTAAAAGTTTGAATAGTAGCATCGATTTCAATCAGAACAGAAATTCGGAGTAGAATGCTTAGCCGTGCATAGGCTCGACTCAGACGGATACGATTATCGTGGGATCGCGGCTATGGGAATCAGTCTTTTTTTAGACCTACATCGTGGTCGTAATGTAATGAAAAATGCACATGAAACACTAAAATGAATGCACGAGTAATAAGAAAAATGGTATAACATTTCCTGCACGTCTTCTTTAAAATGTTGTGAACAAACAATCATTGTTTCCGTAGTTTTTTTCCCATTTTTAACTTAATGCACCATTCCTTCTTTAATTTCCCATCTCTAGGAAATTTATGGAACGATAGCGTCTTTCCATCTCCTACTTTTCCTTTACACCCCGAGACGCAACAATAATTTACCATCGTATAAAGCAGCGAAAAAAAAAATACAGTTGAGTTGTCAAGTGTGCTGTTTTTCTCACGTGCTCGCTCACCTATTCAGTATCCCAACTGCGCCGCCATTATAGTCGCTGCGACGCTAGCGCCACAGGAGTGAAAGTGGCAGCCGTGATCGACAATAGCAGTGTCGGTGCTTCCACTACACCAACGGGGGAGGGGGTGCTATTTCTGCAAAGAGCACAGCAAATAAAGTAAAGTTCTCGATGTCTGTTGTTTAATACATGATTCCCTTCTTTATTTTCATGGCTCCTTACAGAAATCAAGAATATATCAATCTGTTTCTTATAAAATAACCATTATTTTCGCAAATATATAAAATTAAAATGAATAAGAAAAATAAATGAGTGTGATAACATGGTTACTTCAAAACAATAAATTACAGTTTTTCGTGAATTTTATACATTTCTAACTAGATTTAATACAATTTTAAATAAATTTAATACTTTTTAAAATGAATTTAATGTGCTTTCAAATAGATTTGATACAATTTTAAATAAATATAACATATGTTTTATTTCAGTGTAAATGGAGTTTAATTACCAAAGTAAATTACAGAAAACAAAATTGTAACATAAACAAATTGTAAACAAACAAAATGAAACATAAAGAGTAACAGTTAAACACTGTATAGTTAAACTAAAATAAATATAGTATTAATAAAAAAAAAATCATTCTTCCGTATTTCTGTACTGAGGGGGTATTTCACCGGTAATTCATTTAAAATGGTATTAAATTCTTTTAAAAGAGTATTAAATCTATTATGTATTAACTCGTGGTTCCTGGTACGAATCCGGTTCGCAGAAATTTCCTACCATTTTTTCAAATATTATTACTTGATGTTTGAATTTTATTAATAAAAATTGTATTAAATCTATTTAGAAATGTATGAAATTCTTGTAAAACTGTATGTAACCAATTTGTAAAAACTTTAAAAATTCGTCGAAAAAAGGGAAAATATTAAAAAAAAATCTAATTTTATATTTATCCAAATGCAATATACAAAATATAAGTCACAAACCAAATTTTCTTAAATATAGTAAAAAATTATATAAAGCTTACTATGTACAAAAAAATTTCTGTAATTTTTGTTGTATATTAGGAATTTTGGTTTCTAATTTATTTGTGTATTTTGGGTTTGGAATTAAAATTAAAATCAAATTAATGAAATGTAATAATTTTTCCCCAACGATATTAAATCTAAAGAGATTTAAATTTTCCAAACAATTAAAAAAGTGGGAAAATAAGACAATTGATCACTTATTTCCAAAACGATGGAGCAACCAGAAACAAATAATAAATTTATGATTAATAAGAAAGAGATGCTTCAAAAACGAAAATAAAGTATTTGAAACAGAAGATAAAATTAAAAAAATATACCAAAAATTATATTGCCTTTCATCAAAAAACATGAAAAAAGAAAATAAGAACAAAAATGCAAATAAAGATAAAATAAATGAACAATAAGAAAAAAAAATTGAATGATACAAATAATGATAATTAGAAAATTATAATGAGAAAATTATAATGAGCTGTTCATTATAATGAGAAAATTTTTATTATTTCTAATTCATTTTATAAGAAATAGATTAATATGAGGTTCTTATAGCCAGATACCATCGAAACATCTGAGATATATAAGTTGAAGTACATTTGTTTGGAAAGGGGGCCTGAATCGCAGTAACGCAGCGATAAAAAGTTTGAACCCCTCGAACTTCATGCGACGTGCGATTCGACGCAGTATCGCAGTATCACATGCATTCATGCGTGCATGTAAATCAGCCTGATGCATCATCGGATATGTGATTCATCGCAGAATCGCATGCGTTCGTGCGTCCATGTAAACCACCCTTTAAGGCCGTGTTCACTTCGGACGCTGCGATTCCTGCGACGAAATTTCTATAGGACTTGAACAATGGATAACTGAGTTAATCCTTCTTTAGAATTTGATCACCCTTTTACCATTACTTCCTTGTTTAGACAAAGGGTGAAGAAGGAAAATATTTCCAAAGGCAGCCGATACTGATACATCAGCTGATACTATCTCCAAAAGAAATGTTATTTATCAATCTCAGGGAAAATAAATAAATAAATAAATAAATAAATAAATAAATAAATAAATGTTAACTTAATAAATTTGTGGTCATTTTAAAAACTGTGAAACCTGATCTTGAAATAAAATTGATATCAGGAGAATATGTATCGAAAGTTGTTTTTATAATTTTTTTGAAATATATTTATTTTTATTTTTTAATTTTTTGAAATTTAATTTTTAAAATAAATGAAATGCTTTAATCCATAACTTATAATAAAATATCAATTATAAAGAACACGTACTTTTCATTGATATTAATCAATAAAATTAATATACGAAGAATACAATAGGCAACGACCAATTCAAGACTGAGGCCAGGACGAAACATCTCGTCTTTCCTCGCCTTTATCGTTTATCACATCTTATGTACAAACCCACAATTATTATACAACTGATTCAAAAGACATCTACATAATATTCCATCATCAAAGATGAATTGAATATTTAAATGAATGAATTTTATGATAGATTGAGCGTATTTTAAATGAATAATAATTTCAAATATGACAAAAAGATTTTACATTAATATCATCTAAAAGTTCAAGTGCTTTTTAATTTATTATCTAGTGATACAGGTTTTACCTTTAGCCTTAAAGAAATTATTTTTATTTTAAGTCCATGAAATTTAACGGCGTACTAATTGATTAAATATTGTACATGATTATGATCGTATATTAACAGATTCAGAAACGCACGACAGGTACAGATATTGTCATTGTTCTTAGATTCGATCTTCAAATAGTATCTTTTAATCCTGTTCAGTGGCTATTTTTCTCAGTTTAATGCTGAGCAGAAACAATTTTTCTCTAATACACGGATACGGATATATTTTTAGTCTTACTCTATTAATATTGCCAATAAATACTTTTCCTAAAGCAATACAATTAATCTCATTGCGATCCGCCTTCGGATTTTAAATTTAAATTAAAGAATATTTAACAAAAATTGTAAATAAAATTCTTAATGGCATTTGAAACTTACAAAGCGCAGAACAACAAAACGAGTCAGCAATAAAAATTTTTAATCTAATTGGGTTTTGGACCAGTTAATTATCAATAATAATTTTATAATGCATCAGAATGTCCATTTAACCATCCTGGTCAGGACCAATGAGGTGGCAGATACGAATAGATTCTTAAACACTGCTTTATATTTCAAGTTCTGCAATATATGAACGTATATACATATATTTAATAATTGGTGTCTATATAAATCATATATACCTAGTGCATATAAATTAATTTCAATCGATTACTATACAGGGTGTCCCACAACAGGTGTAAAAAACTACGTGAGCATATTCTACATAAAAAACTGAAACGACAATGCCGAATAATAGCTGCGGCATTTATTAAAAGAAATACGGTATCTATTTATCTGTGTTTCGGGAAACAGTAAAAGAGGGAATGGAGAGGAGAGGGGGGGGGGGGCGCCTCGCTTACACCCACAATCTATTGGAATTTCAAGTAATCGAATGATATTAATTTATATGCGATAGATATGTATGATTTAAATAGACACATTAATTATTATACGTTCATATAGGTGCTATATTGCAGAACTTGAAATAATAAAGCATTGTTTAAGAATATTTTCGTATCTGCCACCTTATGTACATACAACGACCTAATTCTCTGAAGTCAACCGTTTACAACGAGACCCCTGAAGCGGCCAGTCCATTGATGGAAATGCGTGGGGTGGGGGGAGGAGCAAAAGGAATTTTTTTCTTCTTGGCTCACTCGTAAAATTTTGATGCCATAACTTATGAAAAGATTGACCTAGAGGCTTGAAATTTTCTACACACGTAGGCCCTATTCAGAGGGCTGTCCTCCACTTTCGCCCCCTCCACTTTCGCCCCTTAAATTTTTGCCCGTTCCACTTTCGCCCCCAAAGTCCACTTTCGCCCCCAAAGTCCACTTTCGCCCCCAAAGTCCACTTTCGCCCCAGCGCCATCATATGGTAATTTTATCGCCAATATATTTTATCGAGGCCCTGAGGAGAGGCTAAAGGCCGGTTTCCATTTAGCGTCGGTTCGGCGTAGGTTAGGCGTCTGCATCTTTTTTTGGAATTTTTGAAAAACGCATTTGTTTTCCAATTAGCGTCTGTTAAGCGTCTGCGTCGGTCACGCATCGTTTCAAGATCTGGCATGGCTAGATTTTTAGGCGTCTTTCAGGCGTCGTTTTGATCTGGCCAATCAGGTGCGATCTAATTCGCTATGGATTCTGGGTAGTTGTCTTCGCCGATTCAGATGGAGAATCATGGCTGCCATAGGTGCTGTTCACCGGCACGGGCTCTCGCGACTTTTCCTTCGTGAATTTATTAATAAACAGGTTATAAAAATTTCGTGAATCATTTATTTATTAAGTAAAAATGATACAGTAATAAATTCAAAGCGTGAACTTGATCGGAGTGGTTGATATCTTCTTTTTCCATCGCCTTGAGAGAACGACAATTGTTTGCAGCGACTTGACCAATCAGATCAGACCAGATGCAGGATAACTGTTGAAAATCGCTAAATGGAAAACGACCGCGCTCGCGTGCTAATCAGGGCGCGTCTCACAGGCGACGGTTGTAAAAAAGGACGCCGAAGCAAAAAGGACTCCGACGCTGAACCGACGCTAAATGGAAACCAGCCTTAAGGCTATACGCAAGTAACTTGAATACAACATAGCCAGGGTTTCAAACTGTGATGGTACTTCAAGCAATGTTTTTCACGAATAATCACCCAATTGTTTTAAGTGGTTTTTAGTGGTAGGCGATTCCCTGAAAAATGGAATCGTTTAATAATCAAATAATTTTTATGCAATTTATTTTTGCATAGTAACAATAATCGATTCCAGGAATCGATTATTGTAAAAAATTGAATCTATTTTTAAAAATATTATAATTAAATCTGTTTATTGTAATTTATTTCCATGGTTAAAAGAGTAGCAAAATAAATACACAGAAGAAGCCATTCATGAATTTTTATTTAATAACAAACAAATCAGAAATATTATAAAAAAAGTTAGATTGATTGATTATTTGGTATTAAACTTCAGTTTACTGTCCTTGTGGGGTGGTACTTGTTCAAAAATGTTTGAAAACCGTGGGCCTATAATAATCAGGCTAACGACTACTGTGCAAACCATGGAATTTTAAATTTATGAAACATAAATGATTTTCTAAACCCTATTATTTCTTTTGAAACAATTTAGATTTTAGGAAAGCTTTTATTTAAATCGTTCTTAATTAAAAGGAGAATTTCGCGGGTTAGGTTAGGTAAGTATTCTAAATAACTGAATTCTTAGTTTTCTATTTGACTTGTTAACCTCTCTGCAGGGTCTTTTTATATGAAAGTGGGTCTTAAAAGTATTTTTGCAGGGGGCGAGTGTGGAAGGGGTGAAAGTGGAAGGGGCGAAAGTGGAAGGGACCAACTTCACGGGGCCAAAGTGGAGTGAACCTACAGAGGACGGTGAGAAAAATATAGCGAAACTTCTTGGGTAGCCCGGGGCCACTTGTATGAGTTTCATGGTTCCTTTTTTCTTTTGAAAAAGAGAGGGTAAATCCTGAAATTTCGTAAATTTTTAGTGCGGTTCTAAAAAAATAAAACCAATCTACAAAAGAAAGTGATATAAGCCTCGAGGGCCCCGCCGGAGGTCCCAAGGCCCCAAATACAATTGAGGCGATAACATTTGAACGGAACGAGCTAGGAACCTAAATTTTGTATATTTATAGTGTTGTACAAAAAAATACAGCAAATATACAAGAAATGTGATGAAGGCCTATGCAGCCTGCCAGAAGACCCCGAGGCCTCAAATACAAATCAAGTTATAACTTATGAACAGAAACGTCTAGAAACCTGAAATTTTGTATATTTTTTGTTTGGTACTAAAAATATGTTGCAAATATACAAAAAAAAGTAATATAGGCCAGGAGATAGACTTGTCTCCCTTTAGCTCTAATAGGTGTTATACAATTGGCGAAATAATTGCTTTGAAATATGGCAATTATCAAAGAAGCTTTTTTTCTGTTTGTTGGGATTTTTTTGGAATGCCAGCAGAGCCACACAGGCCCCAAACACAAACAACAACTTTTAAACGAAAAGGTCTAGAAACCTGAAATTTTGTTTATTTACAGAAAATTACTTTTAAATTTTAAAAAAATTAGCTAATATACACTAAAAGCTAGTATAAGGCTCTTTGATCTCGACATGGGCCCTGAGCCCCCACTCACAAATCAAGCTATAACTTTTGAATCGGAAGTCCAGAAATCTGAATTCTTGCACATTTATGGTGTGTTATTCCTTCCAATATTGAAATGTAACAAGTGGTGAGTAGAGATTTTGTAACCTCTGTGTTGTTTTTATTTATTTTTCTATGTAGTTCAATATTTTTTATAGATGTGCATTAGTTACTTACGGCTCTAAGCTTCTTATCCTGTGTACAGATTTCTTGCATAGTTTTGTTGGACCTCACGGAGTTTAGTGAGGCATGATTTACGTTTTCATAAATAGGTAAATTATGACACGTAATATTATTTTAGAGGGGTGCCTGGAAACTTCTGAGCAGTGTATTAGTTATGAATACTGCAATGCAGTTATCTATTATGTTCTTGAATAATAACCTAATTATATTGCAGTATTCATAATTGAGATACTTTCCTTTATTAAAATAGGATTTTTACAACATATAGACACTTTCGTCGTCATTTATACTATCGTAGGTAGGAAAGCACTCACTCTCACTCAGCTCAGCAGACAAAGCAGAAACTGCAGAGGGGCGTTTAAGCTCTAGGTCTGGTAGTTACTTAGTTTTATTAACTGTAAAGAGTCATTTGCAGCAACGTTAGATCAAGATCTCCTAGTTAGTAAGTCTTGGTTTGATTAAACTACGGTGATTCATCAAAAGCTACGAAATACCACCTGGTGACATGTTTATTAACTTCAGTGAGAAAGAGTCTACAGTCCGAGTTCTAAAGGAACGAATTACATCACGTTTTATGAAGTCGGGTTGGTTAGTTTTTAAGTATAAAATTACAAGGAAAGTTTTATAGATTTGAACCCAAAAAACATGATTTTCATATAAAGATTATGAGCAAATGTGTGAAACATATTTTGAGGAATGAGGGGATCTAAAAATAAACAGTAAATGTCATAAAACATGCTTCGCTTAGTTTCTAATTCCGAATATATGTAAATCGTATAACTTTACAAAATCCATTTATATTCTGTACTTACTGCTCAAATGGTTACCATTCGTTCTAATTTACGCTCATTCCAGGTTCCTACATATCAAAGTGTCTTGAATACACGTATTCAGAATGAGCTTTCTCTTGCTCAAAACCATTCTTGAAGATAAACTCCGTATTATTGAATTTGTATTCAACAATGGTTGGAGCAAGACCATTATCATTAGAGCTTATTCTGAAAATGGCCACAATGGACTTTACAATAATCCCGAAGGAAAAAATCTAATGGACTGACGTCGGAAGATTGGACAGGCTAGGATATTGGTCCGCCACGATCATCTATCGACCATGCCTGACTAAGGATCATTCTAGCAACAGAAATTAGCTGATGCACCATGTAAAGTGTGTCCCAAAATGAAATAACATTTTGAATATTCTGCTATTATTTTCGTGTACAACCAGAGTAATGATATTTATATGCTGTCATTATTAAACATTGAGGTTAAATAATGCAAAACCACACAATTGAACAACGCGTAGAAATTTTAAAATTTCACTTCAAAAATTGTGAATATTTTACGAAAACTTTTCGCAGATGGCGCATTTTTTTGGTCGCTGTAATACACCTGATCCTACCGGATTTGACACAAGATCAAAATTAATGATATGGATATGGAAGACATGTAGTTTCAATAGGACGGTATAATATGTCACACAACCAATAAAACCATGCAGTTATTGCAAGAAAATTTTAATGGTCGTGTTAGCGAGATGATGTGACTTGGCTGCCAAGATCATGCGATTTGACAGACTTATTTCTCTGTTATTATCTTAATTATAAACAGTAGGTCAATAAACCACAAACTATTGAAGATCTCAAAGATGAAATTCAACACAACCTTGCTGAAATTTTCGAGCAACATTTTATGTCAACAAGTAATGGAAAATTTCCTCAAAAGAGTGAATTTGTGCTATCAAAGCCACAAATTAAACCAACTTCCCGACAAGTTAGGGAGCTGAAACTTGACACACATACACAGGATTGATGAAAATGAATGTTAAAGAAAATAATTTTTCAAATCTGTTCACTGGTTCATGTTCTAATTGTACTAATTATTACTACGATTTGTCCAATTTTCACAACAAACAATTCGTTATGGCAAGAGTTAAATGTATCTATTGTTTATTGTTGCAAAGTTAAGTTTATATAACTCACTAAATAAAACATTATAAAAGCTTGGTTTGAAATAAAAACCCTTTTCCTCTTGTTAATTTTTAATAAAGGAAAAATATATAAATTTTCCAATGAAAAATGTGTTTTATTAAAAAATTTAAATGTCAGCTCATTTCAGGACACCTTTTATCTTTCAGCAATAATGTATCTTTAAATTTCCCCTATATTTTCTATATATAGTTGCCTTGCAGCTTTGACTGCAAACCACATACGCCTCCAACCTGCAAAAGAAAATACTTGGAATTAACAATTAAGATATTTATCAGATATGGCATTTAGTGCCTGTTTTTAGAAACTTCATTTCCTAAAGGCCCACATTCTTTTATAACGCCCGATTTAAGATGGTCATAAAGTAAGATTTTTATTTGAGTTCCTCTAACGTAATTTTTTTTTTTACTTTTAGCTGCTGAGTTTGAAGCGGAGAACATGTTTGTCAATCCCACAATGAACACCTTGTTTGGTAAAATAATTGGAAGCTATGGTCCAGAGATCTTCACATTGATGAAACCACTGCTAAAGGATTGTGTCCAGAAGCGTTTCCGGAACAAAATGAACGACTTCTTGGCAAATTCAGATTTGTTTGGAGATTCTGACGAGTGAATTTGATTACCAGCAAAATTATAATATTTTCTTTTGAAGTTTGTCTTGTATTTTAATTTCATTAAGATTGTATAGAATTTTTATTTTTCATCTTTTTCATGAATAAACGTTGACGTTTTAAACATTTTTGTCAGTATATTTATCCCTGATGCTTATATCCATGTTAATTTTAAAAAAAAATGAATTAGCAATTATCATTAATGTTTATTCGGTTCATTTTTCAGTCTCACTTTTTCTTACATTTTTTCCCTGAGATTATGGCAGATATTGATCCAACGTAATGATAACGTCTTTGGTGATGACAGAAATGTTTCTTCGGACTGAAATAAAAACAAGATTCTTAGGATTTTTAGAAAATTATTTTCAAACATGCTAACACGTGTATGCACACGCCCATACCCACACATGCATGGTTTAAACGTTTTTCTATAATTTTCCAATGTCAACTACCATAGACTGGATCGACCCAAAAGGCATCGATTAAAAGGATTTCACAAATGACTTGCAGGATGTGGATCTGGGTGGCGGCTGGAGCGTCGCACCGCGAACTAGGTGGTTGACTCCCTCGCTTCGTCAACACCACATAGGGATGAGCGATTCTTAAAGGAACTGATTCTTAATGCATCGATTAATTAGTCTTTCAATAATCGATTCATGCGATTAATGGGATTTCTGAAGCCATAATTTTGTTTAATGTGTAAAAAGTTTCAGATAAAATACAGGGTGTTTCAAAATTATGTACAATAAATTTAGTGACATATTCTTCAGGTCAAAAGAAGACGAAAATGTTCTATAGTACTTTGTCTGGAAACGATATATTTACGAGATACAGCCAACTAAACCCGTGGCTCCAAATTACAGGAATTGTTCAAAGTGCCCGCCACCAGCTCGCACGCACGCTTCGGCTCATTGCACGCTTCGGCTCGTTGCACCAGCCATGGGCTTACTCATTATACGTAAAAATTACTTCAAACAAAACTTATTAGCGTAGGGGTTAGAGTATCAGACTTCTAGTCTTCCTATTGATGCTCTTGTGGTAAACAAATTCACACAGCACACTAATGGAGTCAAGAACACACTCAACAGGCGGGTGGGGCTATTCACTTCGAACGCGACCGCACACTATAACTGTCTTCACACTGGGATCTTGCATCGGGGAAATAAAACAATCAAAAAGGACACTCGCCACACTTAGTCGTCAATTTGGACAGGAATAACTTGCGCCCACGGCGATGAGTCTTGCGCCCACAGCAATAACTGAACTTGAACTGCCCACGGCCATGAGTCGTGGCACGATGTGCTGGCTCCTTGATGAATCGAACGCCATAGGATAAGACGAGTTCCTACAGTTTTCGGTAAACTAGCTCAAAGCTTATTTTTAAACAACATCAAATGCAGTAATGTTCATACGGAGCTTAGTTTCCATTAAACATGACAATGATGCACATAGAAATTCCCTGCTTGAAGGAACTCTAACTATACTCTGTCCAACGAAAGTTGAGTGGTCGTGTCCAGTTAAACTTTTAATTTCAATTGTTAGACATTGTTGCCAAAGTGGAATTAACAATGTCAAAGTAGAATTAACAATAATATTTATTGACGAAAATAACAAACACAAAGGAAAACAATTACCATCGGGCCCATGCAACACTCCACACTGACATGCCCACAATACACCAAACGACAATTTAAAAAATTACTATTAACAAATTAAAAGGTAATGTTTTATCTAAAAACAGAGAAAAACCCAAGGAACTATATAAACCCATAAAGAAAATAATTCAAACAAGACGACCTTATTAATCACCCAAAGGAAATATTTACAAACTGAGCATCAATGCTCAGAAAATCTTTAACCGTTGCCCCTTATCCAAGAACGACCGCAAACCACGCTCATCCTGTCTCCCCAAATCCACCACTCCATGTTGGATTTTACCGCCCTTGGCAGCATCCATTTATGCATCATGTTTGCCAGCTTAACAGACAACAGATGCAAATGAGGTTGAATGATATCCACTTGTTGTCCTGCTTCATTGACCCACTTATTTTTAACCCCATTCTTCTGACTATTCCTCGACGCTCCGTTTCCACCACGCGCCTTCTTTTTTTTATTTCCCGGCTCCTTACCCCTCCTTTAGGCTGCTTCATGGATTCCCTCACCTCAGACGATGCCCTATAATTTATCCCCTCATACATACCGGCAGTTGATTTCTGCTAAAAACCCAGTCTCAGTCATGGTGCCAAAATCACGCACCTTCATAAGCCATTCCCCAGGATAGGTCAACTGTCTCGCATTGAGTCCCAGAGGATCTACACCAAGTCTCCTTGTGCGCGTGGTTAATCATTGTACTGATCTCATTGCGCATAATCAAGTCTACAGACTAGTCCTTCGTACCTTCCTTGTTAGAAGTCCGAATCACCGATCGTGTACTTCTTTCTCCTTTATTCCTAATGCGTCGATCAGTGCCTATACATTTACTCCATGCTCGGCTTTCATGGACCCAGTGGATGTCCCCAGACTTGAGACCAACACCTGGATCCACCCACTGTTATCACGGTCTCTAATCATGAAAGGGCCCACCCAATGGGAATCCCTACGATCACCATGGATCAGTGGGACCCTGGTAACTTCACCATTACTAGCTGTTGTTCCAATGCAGATATGCAGTTACAACTAAGCTTAATTTTCCTCCGTCTCCTACGAGGCTTGGGTTAGTTTGCTTTCATTAACTCACAGATAATAATAATAATAATAATAATAATAATAATTATAAACTGGAGATTTTCTCCAAACACAAGTAGTAATTTTTCGTTTGAAAAATGGAAGGAAAAATTTCCAAAAGAAAAGTTTGATTGTCTTTAAGACACCTTGTGACAGCTTGGCTGTCCGGGTATCTGCGATAGCCCAATTGGTAGAGGCGTCGGCCATGATAGTCGAGATAGTCGAGAATCCGCGTCGCAGAATTTTTCCTCACATTTTTCAAACGAAAAATTATGCCTTTGATTGTTTTGAAACACCGGGGCATAAGTCCCTTGTTTTGACTGAAAATTCGGGAGACACGACATTTGCACTATTGACTGTCATGGTTGCTGCACACTGGAAGGCAACCATTCAGCACATCCATTCCTAGGATGCTGTCATATGGATGATGATTTTGGATACTAACCTTTAGTGTGGCACTCCACTCCATGGCCATGCAGCTGCTGTTGATCAAACAAATTTTCATATTGACTGACTGCCAAGGCACGCCTGTTGGCACACCTCTATATCAAGCAGAGACACCTGTTAGCCAGTTTCAATAACCATGGACACCACCTGCCCTTGCAGCTCCACCTTGGTGATTCAAACCCCTCCTTCGACGTACAACCCCTAGGGTTCACCGACGGCGATGCCCTCATTAATATTCCAAGCCCTATTATCATTTAAAATATTGCTAAAGGCAATTACGGGAATAATGCCCGGCTTGTCCACAATGGAAGAAGCCCATTCCAGCATTGGCCCTGAGCACACCTGCTGCACGAGTTTTATTGACATCCACTCGCAACTGTGCAATGGACTGCGTGAGGCTCAATATCGCCTCTTCTAACAACTTGAGAGTTGAACTGCATTCGCAGCTTTTGGTTTGCAGTTTCTCAGCCTCTAACATTCGGTTACCCTTGACTCTATTATTCGTCGGGAGTGGGGTTGATGAAGCCCTGGGAGCCCCCTCCTTCGCCTCAATCACGTTTGAGGACTCCTTGCTCATTTTTTTGATCTCCTTTGATTGGAGGGCAGCCTCCACTGCCTCCTTAAAGGTGCGAGCATTTGTAGCTAGTAAAATACGCTGGTGCGTGGGGAGGCAGCCATTGGTGAAGCGTTGTAACACCATAGATCACGGCTGGTTTGTGGGGTGCTGAACTGTATCACTACGTTTACATGCACGTTTCGATCCGGATCGACTTGACCTAATCCAAAAATGCCTCGCGTTTACATGCATCCTATAAGATGCCCTGTGGGTAAAGCTCTAGATTAGGAAAGTACGTCAGGCTTGTCATCTGCTACAGAATCCGCCATTGTTGGCTCAGTCGGCCTTATCACCTGAATTACGTTTCCTCTAAAATACGGCTGAAGTACAATTTTCAAAAATTTTCTCATTATTATCGTCTGGAAATATAATTGGCAATCAATAAATTTTGTAATTATTGATTTTTCCTTTAAATTTTGTTTTCAATTAAAATTTTCTATATTTAAACAATAAGGTTGAGGTTATTTATAATGTTAACTAGATCAAGTTTTTGATTTATTTACACCCCAAAATAATAATCCTTAATAACTTTTAAAATGCATTTGCATGTTTAAGTTTTTTATACTTAATTTTATCAAAATATAATTTTATACATTCTTATCAAAACATAATTTTAATAGATTTATAATAAATTAATTTTTAAATTTATATCAAAAACTTAAATTTAATAGTTTATTTTAATTTTATTAAATTATAAAAATTATCAAATTACAATTATAATAATTATAAATAATTATCAAATTATAATTTAATAAAATAGAAATTGTTAAATTGGAATTTTTGATATAAATATAGAAGTTAATTTGATAATTACAATTTGATAAAAAAATTGTTAAATTACTAAATTATTTATATATGCATATAAAACTCCAATTTGATAGAAAATTTGAAAAATTTTAATTTGGAAAAATGACATTTTGATAAAAAAATTTACAAAAAAAACCCCTAAACATGCAATGTATTTTTAAATTTATTCCTTTTTTTATTTACAGAGGTTGTGTTGTGGTGTAAATCAACCAAGAACTTGTTTTAGCTAAAATTTTCTATATTTTTTTCTTTTAACCAAACAGCAAATTTAAACTCGATCCGGATCGGGGTGTTTACATGCACATTAGTAGATTGACCTCTTTGCTGAGGCATGCTTCCCTGGTTTCAAACCACCTCTTTCGACTGGATTGAATTCGATCCAGATCGAAGTGTTGAAGCCACTTTTTACATGCCACTTTTTTCAGGATTGACTTGAAACTGGCCTTTCGATCTGGATCGAATGTGTGCATGGAAACGCAGTGTATCATAGATCTCTTTGATCCCATCCCGAGTGACCTTTGCGCAGCCGCACACCTGCCCCAAGCATGTTTTCAGCTGGACATAATCATCTAGGTCAAACAGGCCATGCTCTGAAGCACGCTTGAAGGCACTCCCTTTCAGCTTCCATCACACCACTGTTAGTTTGACCTTCGGGGTCCAGTGGCCGATCTCCGCCATGTCCTCCACACACACTAGAAAAGTGGTGGTACTATACCACTGTCCTCCAGAGAATGTGGGGGCCGCAGCAGTAAATCCAGCCAATTCTGGCATGGCTGCTGCCGCCCACCTCCGTTACGGGGCATACTCCTAAGACTATTTTCTCTTATAAGTACTACAACCACCCACTATTTCATGAAAGTGTAATCACCCTTATTATCCTACTAAGCACTACAATTACCCCTCTAAAGAAAACCACTAAAAACTTACTGTATTTCATACTACGGTTTGAGCCAATGCTTAACCTCGGAAATCCGGGAATTCCGGACTACCAATCCCTGTTCGGGCACCAGTGCAACAACCCCACCTCTTCATAAACACGCGCAACCCTAGCCATGACGGCTAATGCTGTGGGGTGCTGGAATTGTCGAAGGTTCGAGACTGAAAACCAGAGTAGAACATTGACTCAAAAGATCTTATCTTAAAAACCAAACAAAACTTTATTATATTTGTAGCAATAACATTAAACAATTCAACGCTACATATCGCTAAACTTTAATCGAGAGGGTTGCATGCTTGAAGGCACGTTGAAATTAACAGCGGTTAATTGTATCATATGGACACATGCTGTCCTCACAATTATGATACGAAATAATTCGTAGGTGGCTGGAGCAAGGAAGCTTCGAACCACGGCTCTCGAACACTGAGCTTCTGTGTAATCAAACACAGGGTGCTCCTTGAGGAACGCCGGGCAGTGCTAAGGCATGAACAACATACGTGCGCTGCACAAAGGCACTGCGACTAACTGCCTTCACTGATGTTGGTGAACGTCATGTGATTCTTTTCACCTGCGCTCATCAACAGTTGCATCGGGGAGAACCACTGAATTCCCCACTCATGTACAGTTTACCTGCGCCCTATGCATATGTATTTGAATTTGCTGGATCATCTCACACGGTGCCACTGCTCCTGATAAAGTGCTCAACACGTCACTGAGTAAGTGCTCGCAACCACAAACTAGCGGGCACCCCCACCCCCTCTGCACAACATGCAACTCATAAGCGTGCATAACGCTCATGGAAATGAGCCATTGCTATGTTCGACTTGGGTGCTCCATTGCCACCAGCCGAAGCCGACGTGATTTATACAAGCCATGGTATTAATTTTGTGACATGTAAACTGATGGATTTTTTGACGTCATGCAAAAAGAAATTTAAAAACAAAATAAAATATCTAAAATTTAAAATAAAATGATTTGTTAAATAAGTAAATAACCCGGTTTGGCAGTAATGCACTTTCATTATATTGTAATTACTTTTTTATCTAAAACACAAAATTCACTTTTCAAAATATCTCATTGGTTTTCGTGACGTTTCAACAGAAGTGACATAGTGCCATGCTTTGTATAGATCGCATCGGCTTAGCCCCAGCCATGGGCTTAGTTATTTTACGTGAAAATTACTTCAAACAAAACTTATTCGTATAGTGGTTACAAAATCAGACTTCTAGTCGCTCTATTGATGCTCTTGTGGTAAACAAATTCACACAGCGCACTAATGGGGTCAAGAACACACTCAACAGGTGGGTGAGGCTGTTCACTTTAAACACGACCGCAGACAATAACTGTCTTCACACCCGGCATAGAAGTTGAACACTGGGATCTTGCATCGGGGAATTAAAATAATCAAAAAAGACACCACACGTCGTCAATTTGGACAGGAATAAGTTGCAGCTGCTATAGCAGCAATACCTGAACTTGAATGGCCCATGGCCATGAGCCTTAGCACGATGCGGCAGCTCCCTGATGAATCGAACGCTGTCGGATAAGACGAGTTCCAACCGTTTTCTGTAAACCAGTTTAAAACTTATTTTTAAACAACATCAAACGCAGTAATGCCCATACGGAGCTTAGTTCTCATTAAACATGACAATGATACACATAGAAATTCCCTCCTTGAAGGAATTCTAACTAGTCTTAATGGCCCCAAGATGTCAGGTTTTTTTTCCGCAAGAAAAAGGAACCTCTCTTCTCAATCAACACGAAGAAAAATCTCGTCGTCAAGATAATTTTTACAATAATTAGCGATAGTTAGACTAACACCATCTCGGATATCTCATCCGAGAAAACAATGCCAGCCCCCCAACAATTGCATTCCCTGTTGCTTCAACTAAAAGCAACACGAATGCGTTGTCTAAAGTAAGACTCGATAAAACAAACAATAGTGATAAAATAACGAATATTTTTTAATATTAAGGTTTAGAAAACTAACACAAAAATGGCAATAGCATAAAACAACACGGAATAAACTACATTATTTACCGACTGAAATAACAATTCCCGTTGGGCCCATGCAAAACCTCATCCTGACATCGAATGTCACAAATGAAAATAAAATGTCACGTCAAACCATTAAACAATTAACAAATACTTTTTATTTAATTACTTTTTTATCCGCGAGATCAGGAATAATAGTTGGTTTAATGCGATTCCAGTCAACCTTTTCCGAAATTGGGTCGCTGTTAGAACTGCCTTCGAAAATATAGGTTCAGAGTGCACACTAGTGGTTAATATCGACATGTATTTTTTTGCAATACTCTGAAGCTGAGAATATACTGATTTCATACTTTCCCATACAACCACTGGATCATTGTCATGATCGCATACATTCTGTTGCAGATATTGGCGCAGTTCGCTTGGCAATCTTGCATGCTCCTCATCTTCATTTCCCTGTCTTGAAGTAAGATGGGAATGATAAACCCAGAATCCATTTCCCAACACTGATTATAGCTTCATCCTCTCGCCTTTCTGTCGACCTTATTCCCCGCACTCTAAAGCAATTTGTGAAACTGCATTACCGACAGCTTTTGCGTGCTGGAAGTGGAGGCACTTGTAGTCCTAGAAAGCTTCATTAGTTCATCACAATTGGCCAGACATCTGTCGTCAGGCAAAAATTTTTCGGCTCGGAGAGGTCTTTTTTTTCACAACAGCATATTTCTTTTCATATTTTGCGTCAAGCAGATTTGAGTTTTCGTCTACTGGAAAGAATATACCGTGGCACCAACTCCTTCATGAAGTTCATGAACCCAGAAGCTTCAACAAATGACAGGGGCAAATTTTCGCTAATCATCAAATCTCCAACCGTCTTGGTTAACTACGCTTCACGACACCTGCCACTTATAAAGAAAATGCAAATATAAGCAAATATTATTAGGACCGATAGGTACTTACATTTTCAAAATTTATGTCTGTCTGTCTGTCCGTCTGTCTGTTGGTGCTCTAGCTTTCGAACGCTTCCGAATTTTCGACTTCCGTTTTTGCAATTCGACAATTTAGGGAAATCGGAAGAATGAGTTCGTTGGTGAAAAAAATCGGTGAACTACTTCCGGTTCAAAAGGTCAATAATAATATAGGGGACCACGTTTTTCACTATACAATTCCATGTATAAATGGCCTGTGCATTGCCAAATGCTGTTCTCCCTTTGGCATTGCATAGCTAAAGCAGAGAAAAGGCTTGTGAATTAAGTGAAGACACGTGAGAACTGGTTCAAAGATATGTGGTTTAGTGGTACCATTATGGTCCACTGGAAACTTTCAATGCTAACATATGGCATGTATTATCACACAGCTTGAAATAACACGTCATGATTGAATATTAACGTAAGCTTAATGATAGTCGAAATAGGTTCAATGGTATGTGGTTTCATGGAACCAGTATGGTTCAGAGGAAAATTTGAAGATTCAGATTTGAGATGTAGTAATCAAACAACTTAAAATGATATGTCATGCATGAATATAACCTAAAATTAATGATAGTCGAATGGTTCACTGGAACTTTCTATGCTAAAATATGGCATGTAAGATATCAGACGACTTGGAATGAAGTGTCATGAATTAATATAACGTAAAATTAATGATAGCCGAAATTGGTTCCAAAGAACCTGGTTTGGTGGACCCATTATAGTTCATTGGAACTATCATTGCTAAAATATGGCATATAATATATCAAACGACTTGGAATGAGGTGTGATGAATTAATATAACGTAAAATTAATGATAGTCGAAATTGGTTCCAAGGAACCTGGTTTAGTGGACCCATCACGGTTCATTAGAACTTTCAATGCTAAATTATAGCATGGAATATACGTGGGGCGATTGATAAATAAGTTCTCCATGGCTGTAACTTTGTTAACCGCTTTTCAAAATTCTTTTTGTATCTTATACTCACATTTGTCCTCTATGTAATGCACTATTCACTTTTCGACATAGTGCCCATCCCTTTCCACGCATTGCGCCAACGCGTGACTAGTTGGGTGAACCCGTCGGAGAGGAATTCCGGAGTTGTTGTCGACACCAGGATTGAATGGCAGCGTTTACCTCGCCGTCAGAACCAACTCATGTCGCTTAAAGGGCTCTTTCTTCTGTGGGAAGTGGTGAAAGTCGCAATGTGCAAAGTCTTTCATTTTTGAACTGCAATTTTTCATCTTTGAGCTGTAGGCCGCTACGCATCTAGTGTGTGGTGACTCGTGTGCGGGCAGACGTTATCGTACTCCAGTAGAGGGTCCAAAGCTGCCATTCAATCCTGGTGTCGACAACAACTCCGGAATTCCTCTCCGACGGGTTCACCCAACTAGTCACGTGTTGGCGCAATGCGTGGAAAGGGATGGGGATTGTCGAATAGTGAATAGTGCATGACATAGAGGACAAATGTGAGTATAAGACTCAAAAAGAATTTTGAAAATCGGTTAACAAAGTTACAGCAATGGAGACCTTACTTATCAATCGCCCCTTTATCAAACAACTTGGATTGAAGTGTCATGAATGAATATAACGTAAAATTAATGATAGTCGAAATTGGCTCGTATGCAGCTGGTTTAGTGGATTCATTATGGTTCATTGGAACTTTCTCAATGCTAAAATATGCCATGTAATATATCAAACGAGTTGCAATCATGTGTCATGAGTATATCGCAAATAAATGAGAGACGAAATTGGTTTAAAGGAACGTGGTTTAGGGGTATCAGTTTGGCTCAATGGAAATTGTCAATGCTAATGTATGAATGAATAAAACGTAAAATTAATGATAGTCGAAATTGATTCTATGGAACCTGATTTAGTGGAACCATTATGGTTTATTGGAACTTTCAATGCTAAAATATGGCATGTAATATATAAAAGAACTTGAAATGACGTGTAATGAATGAAGATAACGTAAAATTTATGATAATCGAAATTGGTTTCATGATTCGTGTTTTAATGATACAATTATGAAACCATTGGAAACTTTTAATGCTGAGATATGGCATGTAATTACTTATGGCTTATAGTATCAATAGTTAGTTTGTTTTAGGCAAATTTTAACAATAGCTAATCATTCCTACAATGGTACATTCTTACATAGAAAAGCGTTGGCAATAGTTTATGAAGAAAGAATTGACCCTTACACAGATTGCTTCAACAATTAACGCATGTTTCATTAAGTAGGAATGTTTACAAATTAAAGGATTCTTGTGTGGTGTGTTCTAATCTATAGCGAATTGCTACTTTCTCCATTTAACTTTTAAGGTAGTTTTATTCTGTTTGAACAATACACTATATGATCAAAAATATCCGGACACCCCTCACAGATCATCGATTGGCCCAATGTCACATGATAATGACTTGCACATCATTTAAATAGCTTCCCACACCTTCAGACACAACTCTGCTTGGATATTGGCAAGAATGGGTCGTTCGGGAGAGCTCAGTGAGTTCCAACATGGAACCATCGTTGGATGTCACCTATGCGGCAAGTCCGTGCGTGACATTTCCAGCCTTCTTCAGATACCCAGGTCAACAGTAGGCGATGTCATTATGAAATGGAAGACCCGGGGATCAACAACAGTACAATAACGAACCGGTAGACCCAAGAAACTAATGGACAGAGACCGTCGAGTGCTTCGTCGTGTCACCCGCAGCAACCGGAAGTACTCAGCGGAAAAAATTGCCACAGAGTTTCGAAACGCGTCTGCAAATGATGCCAGTACCATGACAATTCGTCGGGAACTGCACACGATGGGATTCCATGGCCGTGCTGCTGCCCACAAGCCCCACATCAGCAGGGTTTATGCCAAGCGACGTCTGGAGTGGTGCAAAGCCTACAGAAACTGGACAATGGACCAATGGAAACGTGTAATGTGGACAGACGAATCTCGCTACACACTCTGGCAATCCGAAGGACGAGTTTGGGTTTGGCACATACCTGGAGAACGCTTCTTACCTGAGTGCACAGAGCCCACAGTCAAGTTCGGAGGAGGAGGAGTCATGGTGTGGGGGTCATTTTCATGGTACGGACTGGGCCAGCTCGTTCCTGTGCAAGGAATCATGAACTCCGACCCTTATCTGAATGTACTGGACAACTGTGCACTTCCAACGTTGTGGAATTTTTCGAAAACGGGCCAATTCACTACCAACACGACAATGCTCTGTGCCACAAAGCGATGCATGTACAGCAGTGGTTTGCGGACTCAGGGGTCGAAGAAATGGGTTGGCCGGCACAAAGTCCCGACCTCAATCCTATAGAGAGTTTGTGGGATGAATTGGAAAAACGCTTGCAGGCCAGATCACATCGGCCAACTTCTGTGCCTGAACTGATTCTCGCTCTTCGGGAGGAATGGAGGAACATTCCGGAAAGTACCTACCAACATTTGGTGGAAAGTCTTCCCCGAAGGGTGGAAGCTGTGATTCGGGCAAAGGGATGTGCAACGCCCTATTGATTTCCATGAAATCGTGGCTAGAGCGCAAACGTGCATGTGTCCGGATATTTGTGATCATATAGTGTACATTTACATTAGAAGTATGCTTGCTTAGCAACCAGAGGCTTCCTTAGCAAACTCATGAACGGATATTTATAAGAGAAAAGGATGAGACATAAAAACCCTGGAATACAATAAATAATAGTTATTAAATAAAAATGAAAAGTAAATAATAATTAACAAAATAATTAATAAATAAAATCAAAATAAAATTAGAAATATAAAATCAAATAAAAAGCTGACGTTTCGGTTAGAGATTATCCTTTAACAAAGCAAAAAGGATAATTATGTAAAGGCAATTAGAACATTAAAGAATTATCCTGAAGTTATGAAAAAAAGTCGACAATCGGCAATCGAACAGTGAAGTGTACATTTGTTAGGCTGGGACGAAAGCAGCGCTTTCACAAAGCTCATCCAACCAGAATAAACTCCAAATGAAATACACTGAGGTAGTTAAGAAGCCTAACCAACCCAAGCGGTCATCCATATTATACAAAAAAGAAAATAAGATTGACGATTGTCAGAAACAAAAAAAAACAAACGAAATAAAAAAAATACAAGGAAAAATAAGATTATCACATCTTCCAGTAGTTTGGGAAAGAGACGTTGCTAATATCTTCAAAATTGATGTCAAGAACGTGCCTCGGTTTACGATACTTCGTATGCCAGTTCATATTCATTGAGTTCTTCAGTATCCATTTCACAAGCTAATTGTTGTGAGTCTTCATCTTCTGTATCATAATCAAAAGGAGATCCTGTATAAACTTTCCGATATGGGCCATGTTTATATCCAAGTGGATGGATTGGTTTTTCACCCTCCTTCTGTCCAGCTGGGCAGTGGTCCTCAGGGTAACATTCTGGAATGACTGTAGTTTACTCCATCTGGTTTTACAGATAGTCGCCCACGCAGGCATGCCATACAGGAGTATGGTCCGGATAATCGATTTGTACAGAAGTATCTTGTTGTCAATGCTGAGGGCGCTGTTGCGACCCATGAGAGCTATGATACTTAACCCTCTTCGCTTTATTCAGAGCATTGGACATATGCTGGTTCCATGAGAGTCTTGAGTCAATGATAACTCCCAGGTACTTGTAGTTGTCCACCCAGTCCAGTTTCTTATTGAACAGAACAAGAGAATCTGGGGGATGCTTGAGCTTCCTATTGAGGTACAAAGCCTTGCACTTTCCGACGTTAAGGTTCAACTTCCAGCAGTTAAACCAGTCTTCGAACTGCTTCAAGGCGCACTGCAGCCGAGTGATAACGTGAGCCGGCTGGTGTGCCCATGTCATAATGGCAGTGTCATCCGCATTAAAATACAGATTACAATTAGTGGGTTTCAGGAAATCATGTACAAAGTAATTAAATAGCACAGGCCCGAGGACAGAACCCTGAGAGACACCGGCCTTTACAACACGGGGTGTGGAAAGATCTTCTCCAACTTTGGCTTGATAGGATCTGCCGTCAAGAAAGGATTTCACCATCAAAATCAAATCGGCAGGGAACCTGTCTCTGATCATTTTGTAGACAAGGCCCTCATGCCACACTTGGTCAAAAGCTTTAAATGGTGTCTGCGATAGCCCAATTGGTAGAGACATCGGCCATGATGAAAAAAGTACTAAAGGACACTTTTATATATAGTTAGCATAGGGAACAGTGAGGCGGTATTGGCTGAAAAAGTAGAAGAGGAATTTGAAGACGTGTAGGGATAGGCCAGGAAGGAGGGCGACGAAAAAAATGCAATAGGATAACACATACACAATTAAAATTATAAAAACGTTTAGGAATGGTAGGGTGTCTAGTAAAACGATTTCGTAAAATTCCCTGAAAAAAAAAATCCCTGAAAATATCCTTGACTATTCCCGGTTACACAATTTTTTGACAAAGCCGGGTCACTAGTCACCCTGTAAAATAGTATCGCATAAAAAGGTCACTAAAATAAGAGTATAGAGAGCCTACGAAAAAAAGTACAGGGACGGACACAAAATGAACAGAGAAAAGAAAAAGAAAAAGAAAAGGGCCCAGAGAGCCTACGACAAATTATGGAATAGATGAAGTTGAAGAGGAATATTGGAAAGGTAATGAGGGAATGGTGCCTTTGCTAAGGTTAATGCCATTAGGGGTGGGGGAATTAAATTTCCAAAGAAGAAAAGACTCGAATTGCTTTATTTCTTTTTTGTTATGGAAGTTACTACGAAGAATATAAAGGCTGATGGCCTGTAAAGAGTGACCAGGGGAATTAAAGTGTTTAGCGACAAGGGTCTCAGCATTGCTAAGGATATCGAACTTATGCCCGGCAAATCTGGAGTGTATGGTATTGCCTGTCTCTCCAACGTACTGTTTCTGGCATACTTTGCAATGTAACAGGTGAATTAAGTTGTGAGAAGTGAAGGTGAGGTTCTGGTTAATCTTGAAAGTAAAGGAGGAAGCACTGCTGGAAATGGAGGTAGCAGGGTTAAGAAAATGGCAAACGCCACAGCGCTTTGCATTGCAAGGAGAACATCCCTTAGTGGAAGTGGTGGTTTGGTAATAGCAGCATGGACCAGAATATCTTTAAAATTAAATGTCCGTTTAAAAGAAACTTTTGGTGGTTCTGGTAGAATGGAGTGTAGAAGAGGAGAGTTGTCAATAATATATTGATATTTCCTTAGGATATTTTTAATACTAATGAGGGTTGGATGATAAGGAAGAACTAACGTAGGTGTTACCATGACTGGAGAAGGTTTAGGATTGTGGTTAGAACAGGAATTGCGATGTTTATAGATAGAAGAAGTATGACAGATTTGGGGTAGCCTCTTGCTTTTAGGAAGTGGGTAAGGGCGTTAGCATGGAAGTCCTTGCCAGACTTCAATAAATAATGTTTATTAAAATTATAATGAATTAATATAATTAATATCTATACTGTAATTATTGTAATTAATTATTAATATTACGATATAACTACGGTATAATTATGCAATATGTTTTTTATTCATAGTTATTTCAGAACGATATGGAAACAGGCTTTATAATACCATATATTAATTGTTTTGATTTTTGTTCCTGTGTTTTTCAAAGTATATTTTACAATCTCGTTGGCTTGCTGTGTATGTGAAGCCACTATTTTTTGTTCATTTGTTTATACTTCTTTTAATTAATTATGCGTTTGTATTTATTTAACTATATAATTATTTTTTTCCAAAAAACATGTATTCATTTGCTCTAAAAACGCCATAATCGTAGAATATTCACACGATTGAAATCACCGAAGCTGCAGGCGATGACCATATCACCGTTGCTTTTCTACTACGAATACCCGTCCACGACGGACGTTTTGGACGTCCAGAAAATATTTGCGCAAACAAAACCCTCCTCGACGCGTCCAAACGTTCTAAACGTCCAGGACGTCGCGTCCGTAGCGTCGCAGCTGTGTGTGGCCACTTACAATGTGAATAGAGGCGCAGATATTTGGGACGCGTAGCGGCCATCCCGCCCATTGCGTCCGTCGTGGTTTGTGTGGACGCATCTTAATTTTTTGCTTTCGGTGATTTCAATCATGTGAATAAAAAATTATGGCGTCTCTGAGCAAATAAATAAAAAAGAATAAAAAATAATGGCTTTACATAGATAGCAAACTGTCTAGCTTCATCGTTTATTCCTGTATTTTTTAAAATATACTTCAGGAAATACTATTAAAGAAAAGAAACATTTGGCATAATTATAATTCTAATAAACATTGTTTCTTTACGAAAATCTTCAAAAGCAATGAAATAAACAGACTTGTATACAAATCGGAGCAAAATTAGCATCCGTCGCGTCCGTCGCGTAGCGCTCTATGTGGCCACCCTATTTTCCCCATCGCGTCCGTCCCGTCCATCGTATCCATCTCGTCCGTCGCGTAGCGCTCTTTGTGGCCGTACCTTAATAGGGTAGTGTTCGACCTAAAATCGCAATTTTTGTGATTATGGAAAAAGTTTTTCAAATTGTATAGAACAAAAGCTCCTAGCTTAACCAGTTAGCTTGTTAAAAAAATAAAAGAAAAAGAAACATTTTTTCTCATTTACTTGGTTCTGAATCTGAATTGTCAGTTTCACCACAGTCTGTGTCAACATTTGGAAAGAAAGCCTTCACACTGAAACGTGATACATTGTTACAGAATTATGACTAAATATGACAGGAAAATATACAATCAATCAGGGCTTACTATTGGTGGAAATAAGATTAACAATGTATGATGTTTCAGTGCATAGTCTTTCTTTCTAGGTGATGTTAATTGCGGCTGCCGCAGCGACATTAGTGTTAGTGGATGTTAAGAAAAACTGAATGCGGCATGAATTGTGTGAAGGTAAAACCACACACAAACATACCGGGTAGTGCAAAATTGGTATTAGAAAGTTTTTGTCTACTATGATGTAATGAGGTTATAGATTCTTGTTATCATTTTTATGCTATAACAGACAGCCTGAAATTTAATGCAGATGGTTTTCAAAATGATTTCCATCTGCTGCAATCCGTGTGTAGAGAGCCTTGAACTGAATTCCGTGGTAATTCTCTGAAGAACATTTTCGACTACACTAATCTCACTGGAAATGTAATGAGCCATCAGTGAATGAGATAGAGAACGTTCAGAACTGCAATAGAACGGTATCACATGGAAAATCATTTACGGCGTACGATTGAACCACGGCAGATAAAAAACATTCTAACAATTTTTAGCGCCAAACTAAATTATAACAATGCTCTACACCAGGTGTTGGCAACCTGCGGACCGCTTCCGGTTCCTTTTTGGCTTGCTACCGGATTCCATGCGGCCTGCGAGATAGTTTAGAAATATGTAATGAGCGGCTACAAATAGGAAAATTTTAAATTATTTTTGGGATACAGTGCAGTTTATATTAAAAATCTTAGGAAAGGTTAAAAATCTAATAAAATAGGTTGCTGACCCCTGCTCTACACATTGACTTCAGCAGATGGAAATCACTTTGAAAACCTCATGCATTAAATTTCAGGATGCCTGTTATATCATAAATAAAACAAGAATCTATAATTTCATATTATGTCGTAGTAGACAAAAACTTTCTAACACCTTTTCTGCGCCATCCGGTATTAGACAGATTAAATCTGCACTATAATATTAGCGATAGAAGTACAATCACTCTATAGTTCTTTCAGCCTTAGTTTGCGCCTTACTTTGCGTGATGGACATATTAATTATGTATTTATTTTTGTTGTAACAATGTCCAACAATTGAGATTGTCATCACATTTCGCGCAAACTAAGGCTGGATGGACTATAGCGAAGCTGATGTAATCTATACAAAGCCATGGCACTAAATCACTTCTATTGTTGAAAGTCACGAAAATAGATGTGTTATTTTGAAATGTGAATTTTGTATTTTAGATAAGTAAATACAGTATAATAAAATGTATTACTCCCAAACCTGGATCATTTACTTTTTTAATAAATCATTTTATTTTAAATTTTAAATATCCTTATTTTGTAAACGTAGGAGTTGTGATAAAATATATACTAATTATGATAAATAAAACTCCTTTAATTAAAAGAAAATAAATAAATTAAAATAAATAATCTAAAACAATGAAAAAGGTCACCCAATGATAAAGTAAATGTTGAAGGACGAAACACAAATGAAACAAAGGTCTTGTGGAGAAACTCAGATGAAATACAGAAGAAACACAGATGAAAAAAATTTACCCAAACCATCAATAGAAATTAATAATAAATGGAAACTACTACTAAAAATATAATATCACTTCCCTTACACTCATCAATACTAATCACAACAATCAAACTAATCATATATCACACATTGTATAAGATTACATTGTTTTGTTTTTTTATTATTATATCTTCCATTCATTCAAAAAACTTGATTACTGAAGATGAGAAAAAATCCCGAAAACGTTATATATATATCTACGTATTACGAATCATCGAACTTTCGTCATAGACCTTCTTCATCTGTAACTGTGTGCTTCTCTGTTTGTATAACATTTCTTCACTAGACCTTCGTTTCTTCTGTGTTTCCTCTGTATTTCATCTGAGTTTCTTCGCAAGACCTTTGTTTCATTTGTGTTTTCCTTCAACATTTACTTTATCATTGGGTGACTTTTTTCATTGTTAAAATTGGTAGAAACTTTACAACACAACAAAGGGAGAACAAAGTTTCCGGCTACTTTCGCCATTTATTCCCGGCTTTATCAAGGATACACACAAGAGGACATAAGCCTTTATATACAGAAAATATGGTACAGAATGAGAACATGATTGGATGAAGAAATAACATATAGTAAATAATATAAAGTGTACAGTGGCGACATTGAAAGGAGAATGGTTTGATAAGGAACCAATAACAGTGAAATTATAAGGAAACCTTGAGAGGAAAATTAATAATAATTCACGATAATAATCCACCTTGCCCGCACGGGACATGCCCCCAAAGAGCAAAGTGAAACCATGACCATTCTCTATCTATGCAACGACCCATTCAAGACTGCCACTCTCGAAGCTATTGAGATCTTTAAAGCTAAGATCTCCTCTCCAGAGCACCTCCTCAATTGCCAAACCGTTTTTGATATTTATTCAATTTTAAATTCTTTATCCGATATCTTGTAATTTTTCAAATTTGTATATTTACTTTCCTTTCCATTTTTTATTGATACCTTAGTTTACGTTAACTCCGGATGAGTCTTCTTCTAGTCCGCGTTTTCAATTTCGTTTGTGTTATGGCATCACTTTTTCCTTTATATTTCAATTAATTTTCCTCTGAAGGTTTCCTTATAATTTCACTGTTATTGGTTCCTAATCAAACCATTCTCCTTTCAATGTCGCCACTGTACACTTTATATTATTTACTATTTGTTATTTCTTCATCCAATCATGTTCTCATTCTGTACCATATTTTCTGTATATAAAGGCTTATGTCTACTTGTGTGTATCCTTGATAAAGACGGGAAAAAATGGCGAAACTAGTCGGAAACTTTGTTCTCCCTTTGTTGTGTTGTAAAGTTTCTACCAATTTTATCGATAGAAACAGCACTATGGACCCCTTACTGAAAGATTTTTTTCATTGTTTTATATTATTTATTTAAATTTATTTATTTTCTTTTAATTAAAGTAGTTTTATTTATCATAATTAGTATATATCCTTATTTTGTTTTTAAATTTTTTTTTGCATGACAGCAGAAGGTTTCTTGGTCCAGTGGGATCAGAATGTTGAGGGAGTGTGCTATCAAAACATTAAAGCACTAGCCGCCACATTCCATTCCCACTATACCTCCCCCTCCAAATCGCATTTCCACTGGCTCGCAGCTGCAGCTGCTCACGTGACAGCTGATGTCACAGGTGAAGTCTTAGTACAATGGGGCTGTTAATGTTTTAATTACTTTTTAATTACCTTAATTTTGGTGTCTCCCTCTTGGGTGGGGATGCGTGTTGACTTTTTGATTGGATTCCATCCTTGTGTATGGTCACTCACCTGGCTGACGCCATCTTGTTGAATCACGTGATTGCTGCCGTGTACAGGTGTCCAGAGGCTGAAAATTAATTAATTTTTGATTTGGGTTGGGCTTATGTCCAGGATGCTGGTGCACCAGTGTGACAGGCAAGTGGCTCATAAGTGAGTTTTTCAACATACGTTATTCAGACATTTAAATGTAACTTTTAAATGTTTTTCTATGATACTTGGACAGCTGAGGAGCCTATTGTAGTGGAGGTCACACGCAGCCTTGCGGGGATGCTAATGGGTTGGAAGGTTGACGGCTGGCCGTTATCACATAAGCACTCGTGGGTACTGTCAAATAAGGCTTTTCAAGGAAGTTGTTGCTGAATACGTTTTTGATTATTCTCATTCAGAAATAGTTTAGATTCATACATTGATTATGCAGACTTTTTAACAATAATTTTAAATGTGTTCTGGGATACGGAGATGACTCTGGGCTCAATTGTCATGGCTTCTTCCAAAAGTCTCAAAAGTGTTAAATATAATAAAGAGTAAAGGCCTAACATCATAATTTCCAAGCTCAGCAATATAATCAGTGTGAGAGAGACAGGGTGCTGTGGGCCAGACGGTTTCACAAATTCTCATTGACAGCAGCAAATAAAACTTTTCCTGCGACAAATGTAGTTGAATTCATTTGATTATATTGAAGTAGAATTTGTTCTTTGTTTTTCACGTTTTTATGGGGATTTTAGCGTAAATTTTTAAAAATGTTTTCTGTGATACCACTCTAGTGATGAATGTGCTTAGCAAGGTGTCATGCGCCCGAAAGAAGAAAAATGTTAAAAATAATTTTTCAGAGGATTTGACAAGGGAAAAAGAAGAGCGTAAGAGAAAGAACACCCCCGACCGCAGTCGACTTGGCCCATCAAGAGCGGAAAAATCGGAGCCGCGGGATTGGAAGATGAGGAAGAAATCGGAGCCTTGGGATTGGAGGATGAAGTGCGCAAACTCGGCACAGAATCCTTCAAGACCGAATAAAAGGCGACAACGAATGCCAGAAGAGCAGACAGTGAATGGCCATTGGCCTGATCAGAATCTCTCCAGCCGGATGCGACAATTGGAAAGTCATGCTTCACCGATGACCAAGGCTCATGGAACTAAGGAGCGAAGACTGCCCAGGGCAAGTAATAATTTGACAATTAATACTATTGACTTTAAACCTTGCTGTTCTCGTAGAAACCCCTACATGGAGCTTGGGCAGTTCGACCGAAGATTTCCACAGCCGAGGAAAGCATAAAGAAAATAGAAGATTATAATAGAGGATATTTGCAACTAGTTAATTCTATAAATAATTTGAAAGAAGAAGATAGAATTAAAGCATAAGTCAGTAACTTTTCGGGGGAAATTCGAGAAAAATTAAAGTATAGAAATGGGCAAAATTAAAAGAAGTAATGAGTCAGGTGGAAGAATTGTTAAATAAAGAAGTGAAACAAAAGTGGGGTGTAGCAAATAATGAGTCGAGTAGACTGTCAAGATTTGGTAATGGCCACAGCTGTAAATAATGAAATTCAGGCTTCTCAAGCAGAGTCAATAAGTAGTAAGAAGGCCAAGAGGAAAAATAGAAAAGGAAAAGGTAACGCAGCTAAAAATCAAGAAGTATTTTTGGAGGATTAAAGTAAAATTAAGGATGTAGAAAGCATTCGTCATAAGAAATTTGAGAGCGAGCAGGAAGTCAGCTTAAATCTAATAGAGGGAGTTAAGCCGGTAAAAAAGAATAAATTAACTGTTAAAGCCAATAAGGAAAGTTATGAAGAAAAGGCTGTGATACAAATAGATAGTGTAATGGAGAATAATGAAGAGAAAAAGCAGCCAACGGAAAAGGCGAGCTTGATAATTAAGTATAAAGGATATATCATGGAAAATGGAACAAAGGAAAATTATAAGCAGAAGCCATGAAATTAATGAGTGAAGAGAGCCTTTACAATTGTTTAAAGGAAGAAGCAGCTTGCAAAAAGAAGCAGTTCGAGGCAAGGTATAAAGGACAATTTAATACTTGGTAGGAGAACTCTAATAGAAAAATTAATTATGAGCGGGTTCGAAAGAAGTTCTTAAATGAGTCTAACATAAGGAGTAGTGAAGTAAGAGTGAACATGGCCGTCGAGTTATGCGGTAGTGAATAGCAACATGGGGTCAATTACGTTCAAACCTAGAATGAGGCAAAAGATAGAAGCTCAAGCTAATAAGGTAAATTGCTGTCAAAATATTGTCCAAAAAGATCAAGGTAGTGAGCAGAAGGAAGTATCCTGTGAGCTAATAAAGGAAATAGAGGTAACCGATAACAATAAGTTTGAAGCTACAGAAGAATTAGAAAGAAGCAATAATGTTAGCCAAAGCTATGAGTTAGAAGAGGAAGGCCATAAGAGTCAAATGGTAGAATATTATAAGAAGATACTTATCGAGAGTAAATTAAAACAGAAGCAGGATTTCATCCAAGCCCTCGACAAAGTGGTTGAATGGGGTATGATGGAGTATGACCGAAGAAGATTTCCACAGCCGACGGCGCGCTGCCTCCGACGGCGTCAGTTCCGATAAGCCATACCGAATCCCGACGTCTACCACGCCAAGGAAGGAGACGGCCCCGAAGGATGTGTTTCCCCTGGTTCACATAGCCGGCATTCTTGCGGGCCCTGTAGAACGTCCGCGCTTGGACGGTGATGCCACTTCGAATGGTACCTCATTATTTAAGATAGATCGTAGAGCCGTGTATGTATTTTGGCGAGCATCATATCATTCTCAGTTTTCATTGATATGTTATACTAATACTCCCATTCTTATTCATACAGTTCTCCCTCCACAGTTGACAAACCTAATAATGTCGCCGCTCACAGATGTCGCGGTGCCCTCAACCAGCCCACTAAGCCGAGGTGATGTCCATGCTCCTCGAACCGATCAACCCTTAACCGAGACGACAGCAATTGCCGAGCCCAAGATTGAATCGTGTTCAAGATCCGATGCAGCATCAGACTCTGCTGGTAATCAACGATTTAGATTAATCAAACTTCTATTGTTTAGCTATTTGCTAGCAATCAAATCATTCATTTGTAAAAATCTTTATTCGAACAATTAAACGAATTGTTTCATTACCTCTATTTATTCCACTCTGTTTCGTTCCTAAAAATACATGACACAAGGGGGCCGTGAATGTTTTCAGGTGGGGTTACTAGGATGCATTGGACCCATGATTAAAATTTACATTTCTTTTCCTGTGAAAAGATATCCCACTGCCGTGTGTAGTGAAAGATATGCCACGCATGTTGTTTGAGTCATTCCACGGTATTTAAAGTAGAACAAAAAACGTTCCCTACCCTCGAATACGTGCCTAAACACATGAAAAATATAGGGAATTTGCGACCTGACTCCCACCAGAAGATGGCCATGCGAGAGCTTCCAGTGGCGACGCAGCTGCCTAGCATTACTAATGCTGCATGGTCGCTCTGTTTACTCTGTGCTCAGGCCTTGTTAATTTCGAAGGCCTCGCTTGCAAAAGGTGGATATTTACACACTTTCTGTAGATTTGATCATCAGCGCCCCCACTATGAAGTCGTGGTCTATTACTCCAAGGTCATAGTAACAAGCATCAGCCATGACAGTTGAGGTATAGAGGCGCATTTCCACTGAGGCAACACTGAACGACATGATGCTGGCTATATGTTTTTTAGTGTTGCCTGTTTCTAGAAGGGCATTCGACTGGTTGCTCTCGAGTGCTCTGGAGCGATCTCTTCAACCCGATTGTGTTTTGCTGGGAGATTCAGAGCAAGTGGAGCAACCTGAGGTGAATTCAGGAAGGTAGCCAGCTCGCTATGGCTAGAGCTATCGTCTCCTAGCTATCACGTGATACACTGCGATCTAGCCATAGTGTAACAAAAGATCTAGGCCCACTGCAAGACTAGGGCCTAGCCATCGAAGATCGAAATCAAAGAGAAACAATGAACGGATGAAAAAAAGGGTGAAAAAATGGGAAAGAATAAAAAAAAATGTCTGCTTTATTTTGATTAATTTCCGTTGCAAGCTCTAATTTTTCATTAATTCAATATCTCGTCGCTGTTGTGTAGAATAAATTCATGTCCGTTAGCAATGATTCGTGTTTCGATCATAATTTCATTAACGTTTGCTTCTGTGGCGCATCCATCTTGAAAATGACCAACGAAGCCAATTTTTGAAAGCTCGCTTTAAAACCTAGCCGGCTATGGATGGGCAGAGCTAGTGTAGCCTAGCGAACACGTTCAGGAAAAAGGCTAGGCTAGCCTTCTTCTCCATGGGTGAGAAATTTTAAGTAAATCAATGACGAGGTACCCGGGTACCCAAGTCCTTCATCACTGATTTACATGGGAATTATGAACATACATTATTTTTTATAACTTACCTACATGCGTTGTTATTGATATCAATATGAAATCAATAGCAAAAATCATAATTTTTTTTATTTTAGTAAAAACTTTCAGTTTTATTTTTTCTAAAAACTTTCAGTTTTGTTTTTCTGAAAACTTCCAGTTTTAATTTTTGTGTTAGTTTTATTTTCTGGTATTCACTGGACGCTTTCTATACTTGAACTTGCTAGTTTTATACTCGCACAAGACCAACATAAAAATGGCAAAACGCGATCAAGTATTCTCATTGGAAGAATTCAGTCGGTAAGATGATGCACTTACTAATATGCCTACACTTTTGAATTCAATGCGTTTTGACTAATATGCACTTACTATAATGCCTAATTCGTCTTGTTGTAGAATGAGTTTTGAGCAACAACAATCATATCTGGATAATTTCATTGATGATTCAGAAAGTGATAATAAGTTGTATTGCTCCAACATTCCTGATGATCTCAGCGTTCCACCAAAACACAATCAAGCTCTTCAAGATGAAGAATCTGATATAGAAGACGTCAATGCTGATCATAATGCCCAAATAGAAGTAGATGACTGTTCTGAAAGTTCCAGTGAAGTTGAGAATGAAGAAAGTTTTCCCGATCAGCAGATGCTGTATGGCAAAGATGGAACTGCATGGAATCTGCAGTGCATTTTTGATAACATTATGTGCAATATCATAATCAGGGAAACAAACAGGAAAGCCAAATCTGTATATTCTCAGTGGAATGCAGAAAATCCAAACGGCCCTCCCAAAGTTTGGAAGGAGTTGAAAGACGAAGAATTCGATAGTTATCTTGGGATTCTCATTACAGCAGGGGTTCACCATTCTTGCTCAGAAGACATCAGAGAACTGTGGAAGGCTAATCCGTTATATCGTGCATCTATGTCAGTGAATAGATTTTGGGAAATAACTAGGTTTGTTCGTTTTGATAATGTTACAAAAGGCAAGATAGGTTGAAAAATGACAAAGCAGCAGCAATTTCAGAAATATGGCTCTTGATGAATATGAATCTCAGAGCTCATTTTGTGCCTTCCGAATGCCTTACTGTCGATGAACAGCTATTTCCATTTAGGGGTAGAACAAGATTTACCCAGTGCATGCAGTCAAAACCGGCAAAATACGGTAACATAATATGGTGGGTGTGTGATGCTGCAAATTCTTATCCACTCACTGGGCAAGTATACACCGGGAAATCAGCTGAAGGTCGTGAAAAAAATCAGGGCGAAAGAGTAGTAAAAGACCTGTGCTGCCAATTCAAGAAAAGTAGTCGGAATGTTGTGATGGATAACTTTTTTTACAACGCTTCCTCTGGCACGATTCCTACTTTCATGGGATTTGTCAATGGTTGGGACATTGAAAAAAATACGCCTTACATACCACCACAAATGCTCGCCAACAAATCGAGAGAATCACTGTCTTCTCTTTTTGGATTTAGCAATGACAAAGTTACAATGGTGTCGTATGTGCCAAAAGCTAACAAGTCAGTCATATTGTTGTCAACCATGCATTACACAAAAGATGTAAGTGGACCAAAGAAAAAGCCCGAAATCATTCTGTATTACAACCGGGGTTAAGGTGGTGTTGACAATATGGATAAAATAAAATGGTATAGCACTACACTTCCAAGAGGAAGACTAGAAGGTGGCGTGTTGCAATGTTTTACAATATGATTGATTTAGCTTGCCTAGCGGCTTATATCATTTACATGGAAAACAATCCGTTAGAATCCAAGAAAAACAACAGCTGGCGTGCGTTTTTGAAAGATTTAGGTAAACAACTGGCAATGCCAGCGATTGAAACTCGGTCCAGAAACCCACGAGCTTGTCAGCACTTCAACACGAAATCAGGAATAGAATGCCTGCTGGGAGGGCCTATTGCAAGTTCTATTTCTGCAGGTGATGAAGAACAACGCAGAGATTCCTCAGGTCGCCTTATAGTAACTGGAAGTTGTTATGTTTGCAAATCCACCAAAAAACGTAGAAAAACAAGAAAATCTTGTTCCAATTGTCATCGCCCAGTTTGTGATGAGCATACCAAAACAATCACAAAATGTTATGCTTGTTCTGCAAATGTGTAAGCTTTTGAACTGATGTTTTTACTGATTGATATTGTAATTATCTTAGAATCGTTTTTGTAATTAAAATTCGTTTAAAGTGTGATTTATCATTTTTATATCGTTTTCTTGAGTAATAGTTGTAGGGGTACCCGGGTGCCCTTATCATGGATGTAAAGTGTAAAAGACTTTCAAAATTTTTTTTGAAATTACACAAACTTTTTTTAAAATTATTTTTTCATAAAACTGCATAGGATTACCAACTTAGAGATGTCAAAAAATACCACGGGAAAAATACGAATGTATGATAGAGAATTTTTATGTTAAAAACGAAAATGGCACCCAGGTACCCCGTCATGGGGAAGAAGGCTAGGTGGGATAGATGGTCATATTCAGCATATCTGACTGGACTGTGTATAATAAAAAATTAAAAACTTTAATATATGTACAAGAAAACTATAATGAATATGTACAATTCAGGAACTAATTTTTGTTGAGGTTAATAAATTTTTATTACAAATTATTACTATTAATTAAATGTTGACAATCTCTTTTGAAATGAAATGTAGCTCTGTAAAGGGCATTGACTTAATAAAAAATGATGTAATCAGATGGAAGGTTCATGCGTTCATTTTCATGACGAACGAACGACTGCTGTCTTCGTTTGCAGCTTCAACAATGCTATCAACGTAATTAACGTAATTATGACGTTTAACCATCGTTACGGGATTCAACCGAGAAACTGAATTTTTAGTCTATCTGCCAAAATTGCTAACGAGTATGTCATTAGTGACAATTCATCCTTTGTCCTAAGTTGTTTATATGGCGAGGAACGAGGTCGTTTACATTGTTCCTTGACTTAATCGTTGCTAACGAAGACGAATGACACTCTCTGACGTCAGATCGTTTCGTTTTAGGATGAATGTCTAGGAAGGCGCTCTTGGTTTATTTCCTGAAAATGATTTTCATCCACCAATCGATATCCATTAAAAAATTCAGTTTAAAATTGTTAGGCTAAAGTTCAAGGAAAAAATGCACGACATAAATACAGGACACAATTGCAATCAGGATGAATTAGAAATTTATCCCGGTGTATTTTCATGGTGTGTTTTCTAAAATTCAATGTAAACACATTATTGAAAATGATAATTTTTACTTAAAGTATATAAAAAAAATAAATCTATTTGATTTAAACCAGAACAGCATCGGTGGCTCAGTGGTTGCGTGATCCCGTTTGATGCCCGGGGATGCGGGTATCCTGAAATCACGCACTAACTTCGGAAGAGAAGTAAAGCCGTTGGTCCTGTGTACTCGGTTTGCCAGCTGCACGTTATAGAACCCTTGCGAGGCAAAATTTGTGGCCCCTATAACGCCGTCCTGAAATGACCATAGCATTTTAAAAAGACGTTAATACCAAACAAACCAACCAACCTGATTTAAACAAGAATGTTTATAATAATAATTGGAAAATGGTCTTTGGAGGATTTTTTCACGCCATTACCTCCGATATTAATTAATAATAGAGAAAAATATTTCAGAATATAGAGGGTGTCTCAGAATTTATTGTACAAACTTCTAGGGGAGTTAGTGTTAGTGATTCTAATCAAAAAAAGTTCATATGAACAAGGGTCCGAATTTGAACGATAACTGAGATATGAACAGAAATATAAACACCGCCACAAAGATCAACACTCAGGTTCTGTAAAGCCTAGATTAATGAAATTTGGAGGAATAACAAGATACAAAAGACTGTGTATACCGTTAAAATTTGATTGAGTTCCAACCAGAAGTTTCCGAGTTACACAGTCAAAATTGTAACAAGTGCTAGTTAGTACTCACAAGTGAGCACGTGTTATGATGTTGAATGAGTAACTCAATATTTATAGTTTTGAAAATTTTCATAATTATTTATTTTTTTTGGTTAATTTTTAATTTGCTTCATTATTATATGCTCTTATTTAAACAATAGTCACGTTCACAACCTCTTAACTTTTCTCATTTACCTTGCTTATTGTCACGGTTGAATAATTTTTATATGTTGCAGAATTACGCAGTGGAATTAGAATAATGAACGTGACGGCGGACGGATAATTAAGTTGATTAATTTTTTAATAATTACGAAAATGGAAGCACAAAAATGCAATAAAATATAAGCACAAAATAAATAACTATCAAGGTTTACCTTAAATAATCCCTTAGGTGACTTAGATAAAAAAAAA
>JAHWFO010105497.1:1888558-1907524 GCA_023313115.1 Rhysida immarginata
CACGCCGACGACGATCTCTCTCCCTATTGGAGCAGGCGTGTTGATGCAGATGACGCGTCGCCTGGAATTCCTCCCTCCTTCTGGTGTTGTAGAAAACTCGAGGCGGAAATCCAGCACGAGTGTCATCGGAAATCGAGTTGGCGTTAGATTTCCGTGACACTTATACTCTATCCAACGAAAGAGAAACTGGGCGTGTCCAGTTAAATTTCAGGTTTCAATTGTTTGCGATTGTTAATTTTACATAACAATGTTTAACAATTGAAATCGGAAATTTAATTAGACACGCCCAGTGTTTCTGTCGTTGGACAGAGTATAAGTCACTTTCAGTGATGTCATTTTCTCAAAAAAGGAGTCTCAAAAGTGACCATAGTAATAGAAGAGAAAGTACAACAGCTACCGAGCTGGCCACACCCCCTTCTGTTTCGGCATGGTCGCGCATTTTATTTCAGTTAGTGGTTATATTTCAATAAAAGCATGCCAATTCTATTATAGAAGGATCAGACAACGTAACTATGCTTCCAGTTTAGGATTTAGGAACTTTCTTGAGAAGTAATAGCCCCCACTATAAAGTAAGACCTCAGCTCAGTTACGTTGTCAGGCAGATTTTTGCTGAAGCTGCGGCACTGCGATCGAAATCGCTCCTGCGAAAGGTTTTACTGATTATCGCTAATACCGGAAACGCGCAATTTAAAATTCCAATAATTCCTATGTAATTTGCCTGACTCCGAATATAACATCATACGTGAGCGTGGGATACATGTGTCTTCACTCTAAAGTTGTCCACAATGTCCAACTTGTTCAACACAGTTGGTTTTAATAATAAAAAAAAATGCGTCGCTGTTTTGATACTGATTTTATCAAGAGAAACACTCTTTACTACCTGTCTGGTTATATTTCTAAATTAGCAGAGTTACCCTGCATTGCCCGAGATAACTACACTTGTAGGTAAAAAGAACAATCTCAAAAAATTAAATTATAACCACCAATTGGTTAAATAATAACTCAATCAATACAACACAGAGCAAAGGGATTATCCAATCTACTAAAAATATAAAAAACAGGAAGTCTAGGTCTTATACTGGTACTTGATCTAAAATCTTCTTGACTTGTCTCACAACTGCGGAGCATCACCAGATACTTTAGACTCAAGTTTTTCTTGCCCTTGACGTAGAAGGTCTTATACCCTGTTGCTCTATTCGAAACTCCCGTTGTTCAGATATTTCAAAAGTCCGTATAGCTTTTTCTGTTTTAGTTGCAGAGTTTCTCTGAACAATACTCGTTCATTCTCTTTCCTTTCCAGACATAAATTTTTGCCGGTCGTCTGGACGTTTGATAGGGTGCTCAAGGGAAACACGTGTGACTCTTATGCCTAATCAATAGACGCTGCCTTATTAATATTCTGTGACTGCATCTTCACTTTATGCTCATTATCAATAATTCTTGGAAACAAATGCTCAGTCATCGCATTATCAGCATCTCAGTTTCCAAAATACACACTTTTCCACAGAATATATTCAAAATGTATTTTTATGAAATATTTAGATCTGCTGTGCTACCAAATAAGCTAGGTGATAACCCAAGCGTGGCTTGGAATAAATTTTCAAATATCTTAAAACTAAACAAATGAAAACGCTTAAAATTAATACAGTAAAAATTCTTAATGAAAATTTTAAAGAAGTTTTTGTAAAGGCTCACATAGGATGGACCTCTCCAAGGATGCCACTGCTAGTTTAAATAATTTGTTACTCACGTAATCTAACTTTAGATGTACACTTGGCGTTGTTGCAATTCCCTTTTTTCTTTCGATGTCTTGAATCAAAACTTAGCCATTCATCTCTGTGTAGTTTAGCGATCGCCGATTCTACTATTAACATGCTTAACATTTATTCAAAACAGCATGGAGCTAAACGAGTGCTTCCTCTGTCGTCCTTCTACTCTTTCTCAAGTCTGCTAACTCTCCATTAACTCCAGTTGCTGATCAATTTTAAAGATTTTCAAGAGCTTGTTAAGTATTAAGAACTCTCCTTTCTAAGAAAAGCCTGAATAACAGGAATTCTATGCATTGTTACAAATTGAAATTTATAAACAGTATATTGCACGAACTTTGCCTTTCATTGTTGGTCATGAGATATATATTGTTGATCCCTGCCTAGTTTTGGTGCATTGCGTGTTGACACCATTGTTGATACCTATTGCTGCACAAACTTTTCCTTGTATTGTTGGTCATGAGATATTTCTCACTAATATGCCTTGCCATAACAATGAATATCGATTATTTATGAATAATTATTATTTTTTCGAATTCTGAGGTAGACAGTGACCTTCCTCATGCTTTGAAGGTAAAGTATCCAAAATTTCATCAAGATCGGAGTAAAACTGTAGATTTGTATAAAAACCAAACCCATAAACAAACAAAACCCACAAACGTCCATCTACAGGGTTTTGCATAACCTTTTGCTAGGGGTCTGGAAAATAAACAAAACTAAGTGGAATGTTCTGCAGTTGATAATCAAAAAGTACGTTTATTTCTGCTTTTATCACATCAATATTTTGTGTGGCCACCACCTGCTTCTCGAACAGCACGCATCCGTTTCGGGTAGGAGCGGAGGAGTGTCTCAAACAGAGCAGTATCGTACTCCATGTCCTTCAGCACAGATGCCAGGTGTCCCATTAGAAGGTCTCGAGAATACCGATTTTCACCACGTTCTTGAATCATTAAAGATTCCACTGCATCTTTTAACACGGCTCCAAAATGTTCAGCAACGTTTAGGTCAGGGGATGCACCGGGCCATTCGTTTGATGAGAAGAAATCGATAGCATTTTCTCTTAGGATTTGCTGTGTTGCATTAGCCTTAAAGCAAGGTGCCTTATCGTGCAAAAAACAAACTTCATGCGGGTCGATAGTGTTGTTTGGATCTCAAAGAAACGGAAAAACAGCATTTGTTAGCAAATTCCGAAAATAATCACCATTCCATGACTCACCCTGCTCCTTGAATCTCCACATCATTCGCTTGGCGGTGAAACACACGAAGATGCCAATGAAGTCAGGCTTCTTGGACACCTCCTGATAGTGTTCATCGTCAGAAATATCTGTAATCGATAAGCTCCAGGCCCTATCGTTTCGGTAATTAGGACGTCTCATAGTCCACACAAGAACTCGTCGCTCGGGGCAAGGTGCATGACGTCGTCTTCCACCCAATCCCGCAGGTAGTCGCAAAACCAGAGCCGGTCTTCGATGTTTAATGTGGTCTTCATCAGTTTCGGAATAACATGGAATGGCTTGATGTTTGCACGCTGACGATGTCTTTGAACCGTTGAACGAGAAATTGTTTTTCCAAGCTTGGCTTTAATTTCTTGTGCAACATTGACACAGCTGCGACGTCTTTTGCCACTGTTATTAGCAATGATGTTTTAGCTTTCCTGTGATAGTTTCTCGGGCCTACCCTCAGCAAATTCGGCATGGCAGTTATCATAACCTTTCTTCCAATTGTCCATCACCCATCTATCTGATCGGTTTAACTTGTTCGCAACCCATTTGCGATTAATAAAAGACGCACCTGCTTCCATTGCCTCTCGATATGCATTTGCACGAACTCTATCCATGAAACGCTGCTCTTCACTGTCATTTATTAAACCAGCCATATTTGTTTGATACCAATAGACGCACAATGAACTACTCTCTGCCAAAGAGTCATAAGAGTGTGCTACAACGCTGCGGTTTAAGTCGCAGCCCCCTAGCAAAAGGTTATGCACAACCCCGTATATATATATATAGAAGACTAGCAGACTTACACGGCGTTGCCCGGGATAATTACACGTGTAGGTAAAGAGAACAATCTCAAAAAATTTAACTCCCAAATGGTTAAAGAATAACTCAATGAATACAACACAGAGGAAAGGGATTATCCATTCTACTAAAAATACGAAAACAGGAAGTCTAGGTCATATACCGGGATTTTATCTAAAATCTTCTTGACATGCCTCACCACTGCGGAGCATCACCTCATACTTTAGACTCAATTTATTCTTGCCCTTGACGTAGAAGCTCTTTACCCTGTTGCTCTATTCGAAACTCCCATTGTTCAGATATTTCAAATGCCCGTATATCTTTTTCTGTTTTAGTTGCAGAGTTTCTCTGATGAATACTCGAACGTTCTCTTTCCTTTCCACACATATAAATTTTTGCTAGTCGTCTGGACGCTTGATAGGGAGCTCAAGGGAGACACGCGAGACTCTTATGCCTATTCAATAGACGCTACCTTATTAATGTTCTGTCACTGCATCTTCACTTTATGCTCATTATCAATAATTCTTGGAAACAAACGCTCAGTCATCGCATTATCAGCAACTCAGTTTCCAAAATATACAGTTTCCCTCAGAATATAGTCAAAATGTCAAAAAGAGAATATTATGCCAGAATCTGTGGATAAACTTCGAATACTGGAACGAATAAATAGACCACTATTCCACATAGGAATTTTTAACTGACGGATACGTATTTCGACAGCACTGCTGTCTTCTTCAGCATCCAACTATCGACCATGACCAGTAGAGGTAAACAGCTCTACTGATAATGAAAGGCTCGACAATCGACAATCGAACAGTGTAGTTATCTGTATTCCATAATCTCACCCTTCATAATCATATTCCAAGGGAAATACACTGAACTGAAGAAGCCTGATGTACCCACAAAGGTCATCCAAAGTATGAAAGAAGAAAAATCGCCTCCTCTTGGTGGAAGAAAATTTGATTGACGATTGTCTGAACTAGGAGTATATTACATAGTAAGCCACAAAAAACGAAAAAATAATTTATGAAACCCAGTAATCTGGGAAGATGTCATTGTCATTGTCATCAAAATTGACATCAAGGATATGTCTTGGATTACGGTGCCTTTTTCTATGTAGCGAATGTTTTAGAATGCCAGAGACTAGATCATTATCATAAATCGCCATACTAGGCAGCACGGTTTCCTTGAGCTCTTGAACATATTTCCCGACATGGATCATATCGAAATCATTATGAATGGAGTAATTGCGAGCAATTCTCCTATCTAATTGTGCAATAGTCCTTAGGGTAATGTTCTGGAAAGTTTGGAGTTCCTTCCATCTTGTCTTGCAAATCGTAGCCCAGACGGGCATGCCATATAGCAAGATGACACGAACAATTATTTTGTATAACAGTAGTTTGTTATCAACACTGAGGGCACTGTTACGACCCAACAGAGCAATTAAGCTAAACTTTGCTTTTTTGGCCTTGTTCATCGCATAAGTCACTTGCATATTCCATGATACTTTAGAATCAATAACAGCGCCAAGGTATCTATAATTATCAACCCATTCCAAGTATGTTCCATATAACTTTAAGGAGTCAAGATTTCTTTTTCTTAGTGATAAACGTTGCTTTGCATTTGTCGACATTCAGTTTTAATCGCCACTTGCTAAACCAGATTTCACACTCTTTAAGGGCTTTCTGCAAAAATGATACAACAACACTAGTCTGGCGTGCCCATGCCAGTATAGCAGCATCATCCGCATAAAAAATATAGCTTGCATTAAGAGACTTCAGGGAAGTCACGTATGTAGTAATTGAACGGAACTGGCCCCAGCACTGATCCTTGTGGGACACCGCCATTTATCTCAGAGGTATTTGATAATTCATCTCCAACTCTGGCCTGAAAAGACCTGTTGGACAGAAACGAGTGAACTAGACTAATTAAATCATGTGGGAAACCATCAGTTATCATTTTATAAATAAGGCCTTCATGACAGAGCTGATCAATAGCTGTATGAACATCTAAGAAGATGACGCCGCAATACATCGAAAGATTAAGGGGAGTGTTAACATCCGCTATAAGTCTCCAAACTTGGTGCTGGCAAGAATGTTCCACCCGAAAATAAAATTTTTCTGCATGGATGAGATTATTGGTTGTGCAGAAATCTAAGAATCTTGTGAGAATTGTTCTCCCCAAGACTTTGGATATATAAGACAGTAAGCTGATGGGCCTGTAGCTTACAGGGTTTGCAGGATTTTGACCGGGTTTAGGGATACTTAGGACTACAGACTGTTTCCATGTATTCGGAAAGTAACAGTTATGCCAACAGTCGTTTATAATTTTAGTGATATCACCAGTTACATTTTGCGGTAAGTTTTTTAAGGCATTGTGATTAATAGTGTCATTACCTGGTGCCTTCTTTTTCTGAGTTTCTTAAAGCAATTTTGAATCTCAGGTACGTGTATATTATGTTTGGCCACATGATGGCTATTGTTGTAATACTTCGTTATGCTGCTTTCTACCATTTTGGATATTTCTAGTCCTTCTGGACGATCATCCTTTGGAGTCACAAATTGTTGTTTAAACGAATCAGCAATAAGCTGTGCTTTGTCTTGGTCATTAGTTATAAAATGTCCATTAGTGTTTAAAAGCGGTGGTATGTTCATGGCCTTTTTGTTTTGTAAGGCTCGAATCATGCACCAAATAGAATTGTCCTGGGTTGACACACTCTTTACCTTCTCATTCCATCTCTCGTTACGAAGTTTATTTACTTCCTCATGTACTCTTCTCGTAAGTCGATTTTATTTGGTTTTAAGCCAAGGCTCTCATGTTCGGTGCCATTGCCTCCTTGCCCTGTTTCTTTTGTCTATTAGATACTTGATTGCTGGAGTAAAATCGAGATGATCAGGCAGTGTATCGTCTACAGGAGAGGCACAAGCATTGATGGCATCAGTAATACGTGTAGTGGCCCTTTCAACATTTATGTCTATCTCCTCCGTGCCATGCACGTCATTTTTGAGAAGATCTCTGAAAACTTTCCAATCTAGCATAAGCCCCATTTGTTCTCTGAAGTCAATATTGAGATTTTCAAAATTCAGTGCGACCGGTTTATGATCTGAAGATAAATCATCAATAGTAAAAATATCGAATGGCTTAAAGAAGCCTTTCAGCAACACAATATCACGGACATCATTTGTAGGTGAGTGGTCACAGTAATACGTGTCGTTTACAGAAACTATCGCAATGATATCAGTTTTGTTCTGGATATATCTATATAATATGACACCGTTCTGATTATGACGTTTGGAGTTCCACTGCGAGTGCTTAGCATTCAAGTCTCCCGCCATTACCACTGGGATACTCCCAGAGAATAGCTCATTGAGCTCGTCAACATCGACATTATGCTTGGGAGAGTTGTAAAGAGCCAGGAATTTAACATCGCCAACAATAGTATCTGTGATAATAACAGAAGCAACCTCCATTCCTGTATACATCTGAATGAGGTCTTCCTGATGCTGAATGCCTTTTTTAACGATAATTGCTGCACCTCCAGATGAGCCCTTGAAATTAGGAGTAACAATTCTATCTTTGCGATAGACACAGTAGCCCGGGATTCTGAAGTCTTGGCCCGGCTTTAAATGTGTTTCACAAACAAATGCCACGTCTATATCCCATTTAATTAAATAGTTTTAAAACTCAATTCCCCTGGCGTTCCATATGACGCAACGAAGCTTAACTCTGTTAATAATAGTATAGCATCGATCAGCCATAATCTCAGTGTTTGCTCGTAAGAATTCCACTCATTTGTGGGTATTTTGTGCCTAATTCATTATATAAATGGCATTTACTGCCTAGTTGTTCGCACATGTCTTGGATGTCATATATGTTAAATCTTTTATCCGTTTTCGAGACTATTAAGGCATAGGATGTCTCCGGAGTAACTTTGGTCGGGACTCGTTTGACTTGCGGATATTTTGGGCATTTTGTATAACTGGATGTGTGCTGGCCATCGCATCTTATACATTTTGGAAGATCTTGTCCTTTAACATTTGGGCAGTCTCGTGACTGGTGGTCTTTAGCACATTTGTTACAGCGAGGAGCTTCAGTATACCCTAGAGATATATGACCAAATCGTAAGCAGTTAAAGCATTGTAATGGTCTCTTATTTCCACGGAACATTTCGATGGGTACAGCTAAGGGTCCTATGCGAGTAACATTTCTTAGAGTCTTGTTGTGCTCTGTGTTCGCTAACAGACCAGAATCATAGGCATATCTGTGGATCCGTTGGATTTTTTAAGTCTAATCGCTTTCTCTGGAAAATAATTGACCTTTTTTAGGTTTTCCTTAAAATCGTCAAGGTCATAGGTCACGTCTACATTTCGTATAACGTATTTGAGGACTTTTTCCGATTTAAGTTCATGATGCTGAATCTTTAACACGTTATCAGCCTTTGTGCCAGACACCAATTTACTATGTGTTTCCTCATTGCCACACCTTACTTTGATCGTCTCTGCTCTGCCTGTGTGTATAATAATTTGGTTAATCGCCACATACTTTTGAACCTCGCCCAGGATTTGCTCGATTGGCTGACCGTGAGCACGTATTATGATTGGCGGAATAAAGAAGCTGCTCTTGGTATTTGGCTTTTCAACATTTTTTCGCTGTTCGGACTTGCTTTCTCGAAAATCAACAGCGATTGTATCATTTATATCAACAGCATCCATGTTGTCAATTTTCAACGCTTTTTTAGCCTTTTTGGATTTTGCAGGTATCCATTTATCCATATCATTGTATAGCCGTTTGCTATTTATACTAATCGGGTCTTTGCCATCGTTATCAAAACCAAATTTCCAAAACCAATAAAATGCTACCAATAGTTCCTAGACCCTCCTGGACCCGTCGATTGAAAACAATTTTTGCGTTATTTTGTTTTAATTCATTTTATTTTGTATTATTTCATTCTTATTGTGATTTATTTTCTAATATCTAGAGCTGTTTCAAATTGTCTACGATAAGGATTTTGTAAAAATGTTTTGCCTTGTGCTCTTATAACCGAAGTTTGTAATCATGTTTGCTCTTATACCCGAAGTTTTTATAATAGAGCTGTAATCATCAGTTTTGCTGTTATTACTCATTGTATTGACTGGTTCTATCCAGTTGGTTGTCACGCTGTACTTGTCTGTTTGCTATTGGCCACTGTATAAGGAGGTCCAGTGAGTTAGAGTAGTGTTAATTCCCTCATTGGCTTATTCTCCTTATATAAGTGAAAAGGTAATACCCTTTCATATCATGGTACAATGCAAGGACAGGACACAGGACTAGCTCTTCAAGATATCACCTCTAATCTCTTTTCATTACTCTCATTTCACGGTGCGTCCTTTTCAGGGAGATATTCACCTTCTGTTACGTCTTATGTGCTGGTCCCTGGCGTTGGAATTAATATTCCCGTAAACCAGTACATCAAGACGCTCATTATCCTTCTGGGTCCCTGGCGTTGGGATTAATTTCCTCGCAAACCTAGCTAAGGACTTTTCATATTATCTATTATTATTGTAATCTAATTATTCTAATTATTCTAATTATCCTGAGCACCCCCCTGAACCTTTCCAGGTACTGTGGGGTGGTATTTCTCGATGTCAGTAAAGCTTTTGACCAATTGTGGCATGAGGGCCTTGTCAACAAAATGATCGGAGACGGGTACCCTGCCGATTTGATTTTGTTAGCGAAATCCTTTCTTGATGGCAGATCCTATCAAGCCAAAGTTGGAGAAAAACTTTCCACATTCCGTGTTGTAAAGACCGGTGACCCTCAGGGTTCTGTCCTGTCTTGGGGCCTGTGCTATTTAATTACTTTGTACATGATTTCCCAAAACCCGATAATTGTAATCTGTATTTTTATGCGGATGATACTGCCATTATTACATGGGCACACCAGCCGGCTCACGTTATTACTCGGTTGCAGTGCGCCTTGAAGCAGTTCGAAGACTGGTTTATCTGCTGGAAGCTGAACCTTAACTACACTGTTCGATTGTCGATTGTCGATTGTCGAGCCTTTCATTATCAGTAGACCTGTTTACCTCTACTGGTCGTAGTCGATATTTGGATGCTGAGGAAGACAGCAGTGCTGCTGAAATACTTATCCGTTAATTAAAAATTCTTATGTGGAATAGGAGTCTATTTATTCGTTCCGTTATTCGTAAAAAATGTATTTTTAAGAAAATGATTGGATCTGCTGTGCTACCAAATAAGCTATGTGATAACCCCGGCGTGGCTCAGACTTTTTTTTTGGATAAATTTTAAAATATCTTAAAAAAGACTTATGAAAACGCTCAGAATTGATACAGTAAAAATTCTTGATGATAATTTGAAAAAAATTTTTTTAATGGCTCAATGGATTTGCCTCTCCAAAAATGCCATTGCTAGTCTAAATAATTTCTTATTCACGTAATCTTACTTTTGATGTACACTTGATGTTGTTGCAACTCCCTTTCTTCTTTCGATTTCTTGAATCAAAACTTGGCCATTCATCTCTTTGTGTAGACTATCGATCGCCGATTCTTATATTGGCATGCTTACCATTAGCTTAATACAGCACGGAGCTAAAGTAGTGCTTCCTGTGTCGTCTTTAAACTCTTTCTCAATAGTCTGCTAACTCTCCATTATCTTCGGATAATGATCATTTTTAAAGATTTTCAAATAATTGTTAGTACTAAGAACTCTCTTTTCTAAGAAAAGCCTGAATAACAGGAATTTTATGCATTGTTGGTCAAACTTTGCTTTTCATTGTTGGTCATGAGATATATATTGTTGGTCCGTGCAGAGTATGTGTGGATAGCGTGTTGAAACCTGTTGTTGCACAAACTTTTCCTTGCATTGTTGGTCATTAATGTGCCCTACCATAACTATGAATATCGATTTATTATCGATAATTATTTTTTCGAAATCTGAGGTAGACATAGACTTTCCTCATGCTTTGAAGGCCAAGTATGTAAAATTTCATCAAGATCGGAATAAAATTGTAGATTTGCATAAAAAAAAACCCAAATACTTCCTTCTTTTTTCTTCTATACTAGCAGAGGACCCGACGTTGCCCGGGATAATAACGCTTGTAGGTAAACAGAACAACCTCAAAAAGGTAAATTAAACCTCCAAATTGGTTAAATAATAACTCAATCACTACTATATAGATTGAAAGGACTATCCATTCTAAGACAGGAATTTACCTCTTCACTGAAAACATCCATGCTAAAAGATATACCGGGACTTGATATACCGAAAAAAAAATTTTTAATGGCTCACAATGGATAGACCTCTCCAAGGATGGCTTCTAGTCTAAATAATTTTTTACTCACGTAATCTTACTTTAGATGTACACATGATATTGTTGCAATTTCCTTATTTCTTTCGATGCTAAACGAAGGTTCAGTCAACGCATTATCAGCATCTCAGTTCCCAAAATAAGCACTTTCCCACAGAATATAGACGAAATGTATCTTTATGAAATTTTTGGATCTGCTGTGCTACCAAATAAGCTAAGTGATAACCCCGGCGTGGCTCTGAATTAGTTTTGGAATAAATTTTGAAATATCTTATAAATAAACACATCAAAACGCTTAGAAATAATACAGTAAAAATTCTTAATGAAAATTGGAAAAAAAAAATTTAAGGATCACAATGGATGGACCTCTCCAAGGATGCCTCTGCTAGTCTTAATTATTTCTTACTCACGTAATCTTAATTTAGATGTACTCTTGATGTTACAATGTCCATTCTTCTCTCGATGTCTTGTAGTAAATCTTCGCCATGCAACTCTGTAGTCTAGCGATCGCCGATTCTTCGATTGACATGCTTACCATTTGCTCAATACAGCACGGAGCTAAAGGAATGCTTCCTCTGTTGTCTTTCCACTCTTTCTCAATAGTCTGTAAGTCTCCATTATCTCCAGTTATTGATCATTTATAAAGATCGTTTGTTTTTTATACAAATCTACAGTTTTATTCCGATCTTGATAAAATTTCGCATACATGACCTTCAAAGCATGAGGAAGGTCACTGTCTACCTCAGATTTCGAAAAATAATAATTATTGATAAAAAATCGATATTCATTGTTGCGGTAGGGCATATTAATGAGAAATATCACATGACCAACAATGCAAGGCAAAGTTTGTGCAACAATAGGTATCAACAATGGTGTCAACACGCAATGAATTAATAATTATTGGAAGCGAACGTTCAATTCTCGCATTCTCCACAATATACACAGTCTCACAAAATATAGTCAAAATCTATTTGTATGAAATGTTTGGATCTGATGTGCTACCAAATAAGCTAGGTGATAACGCCAGCGTGCCTCGGACTTTTTTTTGGATTAAATTTTGAAATATCTTAAAAATAACACACATGAAAAGGCTTAGAATTAATACAGTAAAAATTCTTAATGAAAATTCTAAAAAAAATTTAAAAGGTTCACAATGGATGGACCTCTCCTCGGATGCCACTGCTGGTCTAAATAATTTCTTAGTTACATAATCTTATTTTAGATGTACACTTGATGTTGTTGCAATTCCCATTCTTCTCTCGATGTCTTGAAGCAAAACTTGGCCATTCATCACTTTGTGTAGTCTAGCGGTCGCCGATTCTTCTACTTACTTGCTTACCATTTGCTCAATACAGCATGGAGCTATAGGAGTGCTTCCTCTGTCATCTTTCCACTCTTTCTCAATAGTCTGGTAACTCTCCATTATCTCCAGTTACTGATTATTTTTAAAGTTTTTCAAGAAATTAAGTACTAAGCACTCTTTTCTAAGAAAAGCCTGAATAACAGGAATTCTATGCATTGATACAAATTGAAACTTATCTATATTGCACAACTTAGCCTTGCATTGTTGGTCATGAGATATATCGGGTGGGCAAGAAATAACGTGAGGTGTTCAGAGCTCTCTAGCGGGAATTCTATTAGGCCAAATGCAGTACATTTTGGTGTATATACTTAGTAGAACATAGAGTTTCGGTTTCTGCAAAAAAAAATAGTACCAAAGTCGCCATGGGGGGCGCTTATTTCAAGAAAACAATCAATACATTTGCATAAGCCCGTTCCGTGTTGAGCAATGAAAATAAAAGGCAAGGTTGAGGATTTCCCATCATTCACGAACGAATGGCCTGACGATGACGCTTACTCTGCCTGACCGGGCGTTATTAGTCAAGTTGTTTTATCAGAAGAGCGACAATGCAAGTGCTGCTCTTCGTGAATTCCGGCGATTGAAAACATTACGAAGAGGGCCGATGAGCATAACTAACTTACGGGAAATGATTGAACGATTTGAATCTTCCGGAACTCTAGGAGTGCAACCAGGCCGGTAATACAAACGAATCAGGCAGCAACACGTTGAAGAAGTTGCAACTGCTGTTGTGGAACAGGAGATGTCTACTGTGCAGGGTACCAGCAGTGCACACGCAATAGCACGCCAAACAGATATCCCATATTCGACGGTGAGGAAAATATTGCATAAGATATTGACGTTTTATCCCTATAAACTCACACCTGTTCAACAATTGCTTCCTGGAGATGAACGTACCAGAACTGACTTTTCGTTTAGATTTTTAGCACGTATGGAAGTGGATGATGCATGGCCATGGCAAATTTTATGGAGTGATGAGGCACATTTTTATTTGAATGGTGATATCAATACCCACAACTGCCGTATTTGGACTGCATCAAATCCACGTCATGTGTGTCTGCCAACTCCTATGCATTCACCAAAACTAACAGTATGGTGCGGCTTTACTGCTTCTTTCATCATCGGCCCGTACTTTTTTGAAGAAATCCGTCCCCGTGGACCGGTGACTTGTTCCGTCAAGTCTGCCAGGTATGCCGATATGCTTGAGAATTTTGTGATACCACGATTGCAGGAAAAGGGTTGTTTGGATTCTACCATTTCCATGCTGGATGGTGCGGCACCGCACATCGGACGTCAGATGCAGCAGATCTTGCGAGAACGTTTTTCAGACAACAGAATAATTAGTCGTGCATTTCCCATGGTATGGCCACCCAGGTCGCCAGATCTCAACCCTTCTGATTTTTGGTTATGGGGATATTTGAAAAGCCTTGTGTATCAAGCACATGTTCCTGACCTCTCAACCTTAAAGGATCAAATAACGTTACATATCAGACTAATTAATGCAGATATGCTGCGAGCAGCCGTAGAAAATGTGTACCGCATGCAGCTATTGGAACAGCACACTGGTGGTCATATTGAAAGACATTTGTAATAAAAAATAAAACATCGTTTATTGTTGTTACTAAAGTTGGTTTGTACGGTATTTCTTCATTTGACAATTAGGTATTCATTGTTTTCTTGAAATAAGCGCCCCCTATGGCGACTTTTGGTACTTTTCTTTTTTTGCAGAAATCGAAACTGCATGTTCCACTGAGTATATACACCAATATGTTCTGCATTTGGCCTAATAGAATTCCCGCTAGCGAGCTCTGAACACCTCACGTCATTTCTTGCCCCCCGGTATATTGTTGATCTATGCATAGTGTTCGTACATTGCGTTTTGACACCATTGTTGATTCCCATTATTGTACAAACTTTTTCTTGCATTGTTGGTCATGAGAAGTTTCTCATTAATATGCCTTGCCATAACCATGAATATCGATTTTTTATCAATAATAATTTTTTTTTCAAAATCTGAGGTAGACAGTGACCTTCCTCATGCTTTGAAGGTCAAGTATGCAAAATTTCATCAAGATCGGAATAAAACTGTAGATTTGTATAAAAAACAAACCCACAAACCAACCCACAAACATGCTTCTTTATATTTATAGACTAGAAGAAGTACCCGGCGTTGCCCGGGATTATTACACTTGGGATGTAAACAGAACAATCTCAAAAATTAAAATAAATTTTGCAATATCTTAAAAATAAACACATGAAAATGCTTAGAATTAATACAGTAAAAATTCTTAATGAAAATTCGAAAAAAATCTTTTTAAAGGCTCACAATGGATGGACTGCTCCAATAATTTCTTACTCAGATAATCTTACTTCAGATCTACACTTGATGTTGTTGCAATTTCCACTCTTCTCTCGCTGTGTTGAAGCAAAATTTGGCCTTTCATCACTTTGGGTAGTCTAGCGGTCGCCAATTCTTCTATTTACTTGCTTCCCATTTGCTCAATACAGCACGGAGCTAAAGGTTTGCTTTCTTTGTCGTCTTTCCACTCTTTCTCAATAGTCTGCTAACTCTTCATTATCTCCAGCTACTGATCATTTTTAAAGATTTTCAAGAAATTGTTAAGTACTAAGAACTCTCTTTTCTAAGAAAAACCTGAATAACAGGAATTCTATGCATTGTTACTAATTGAAACTTATCCATATTGCATCATCATTTTATGTTCATTGTTATAATTCTTGGAAAGGATTGCTTTATCATTGCATCATCATTTTGAGCTCATTGTTATTGGTGAATTGCGTGTTGAAACCATTGTTGATACCTATTGTTGCACAAACTTTTATTTGCATTGTTGGTCATGAGATATATATTGTTGGTCCGTGCAGAGTGTTTGTGAATTGCGTGTTGATACCATTGTTGCAAAAACTTTGTCTTGCATTGTTGGTCATGCGATATTTCTCATTAATATGCCCTGCCATAACCATGAATATCGATTTTATATCAATAATTATTATTTTTTCGAAATCTGAAGTAGACAGTGACCTTCCTCATGCTTTGAAGGTCATGTATGCGAAATTTCATCAAGATCGGAATAAAACTGTAGATTTGTATAAAAAACGTACACACAGACCCACCCACAGACCCACAGACCCACCCACAGACAAACATCCTTCTTTATATATATAGATAGATAAGTCTGAAAAATTTATAACTTGGAAGAAATGCTTGAAATTATATGTAATTTCTTGATTCTGTACTATCGGAAACTTGTTTTGCTTATGGATATAAAAATTACAATAGCTTTAACGTCAAGCTTTAATTGGCATTTGTACATTTATTCTATCAGATTCTATTTTGAAAAAAATAATGGGAAAACAAGAATTAGCAACTTGGGGATCGTTTATAAAATATGTTCGCTAAAATGACAAAATTTTAACCCCCCCCCCCCTTGGGAGACAGAGAAATTAACAAAAACCCGTCCTCCAAATGAATGTACACCTCATACCAAAGCGTTTTCAATTAGGTGAATAATGTTCGACCTCTTTGCAAAACATTAAACCAGTGAAATTAATCAGTTTCAAGCAAGGAGTCGAGTTCGAATTGAATAAATTATACTGGTTTAAAGCTGATTAGTTTTAGTGGCTTGATATATTGCAAGGACGCCGAACATCATTTCACCTATGTGAAAACGCTTTTGAATTAGGATGTACATACCCCCCCACCTTAAAAGAAGAAATCTTTTCACATAAAAAGGAGCCACGGCTACTTTTGCATAGACCGAGGCGAATATTTAAAAATATTGAGGCGAACGTTCCTTATACCATACCCACTCCCCTGTTTAACCGTTCATTTTGTCACAGCTTCGAAATTCCCATCCTCCCCTCCCCATCAAGCTAACGTGTTTTCTGAATGATCCTTAATTGAGATTAGTAATGAAATGTAAAACTACAATAGATTTCTCGTCAAGCCTTCATTGGCATTTGTATAAGTGTTTTATCAGGTAGAAGTCTACTTGGAAAAAACAATAGGAAAAAAAGAGATTACAACTTGATTGATATTAGTAACGAAATATTTGAAAATATAACAAATTTGAATGTAAATTCAAGCATTGCCTATTGTTTGCAGCATATATATGAATTTGTTCCATATTAAGAGATAATACGTGCAAATGGGATTTCATCTTGTTTCAAAAATTTGAGGTAATACATGTCCTTCAGAAGGAAGAGTAGCAATAATAGAAAACGAGCAAGATTGGTTTAAATGTAGTTCTTTGCATGTGAAAAATAAACAATGTTTGAAGAATAAATGTTTGATTTTAAGTCTCCGAATAAATGTTTGATATACAAGTCTCCAAAGAAATGTTTTTAACACCCAACATTGTGAAAAGTTTAAAATAATTAACTAAAAATATTCCTCCCAACGGTATATTTTTAAAATGTTTGATTTCAATTTGCTTTTTGTTTGATGCCCAATTTATTAAATTTATGTTAAGGTTGTATCGCTGAATATTAATTTTATATTAAACGTACGATAAAAAGCGAATACCAAGTAAGGTTAAATGTGCTCCAAAAACATTTTTTAACTTGTTAGTATAGAATTTTCCTTCCTTCCTTGAAAGGTTTATTAACACCTCTATCACACTATTAGGCAACCAGTTTTAAATGAGCTCGGGTAAAAAATTTTAATTATTATAATTTCTTAAATTCTGTAACGAATTAGTGCTTTGAAACAGCCAAAAACACCAGCAAGAACCAAAGAATTTCAACCTGCTTGATGATCTGTTGCGATCGAGGCACCCTCACACGAATGGACAGTGTAACTCGGGAGCTTTTCTACTTTCTTTTCTATTACTATGAAAGTCACTTTTCTAAAAGCGAGTCAATACTAACGATATGAAATGAGTAGATCGCTTATGTGGCCGCCATCTTTGGGGCAATTTGAAGGCGGCGAAAAGTGGAACTAATCTCTATTGTTAGTGTAGGCGCCATTACTGTGGTTGGCAGAACAACATCGCCAGCCAAAGCGCCATTACTCTATATCCGCTTTGTCACCAGCTGAGAAATCACCCCCCCCCCACCAACGTCGTGCATGTAGTCTGAAATTTCTTAAGCAACCTCTCCGAAATTTAGATGCTTTTTAATAAATACGGTATTTAATTTCATAAATACCTTTAAACAATCATTCTGGTATCACTGAAACGACGGTAACATGGTTGAATATTGACATCTTTTATGTATCAACAACCACGATCTTAAAGATGATCAGGATTTTTACATGAGAAAAACATTTTAAGACGCAGAAAGATAAAAACACACTTGTGAAAGGTCATTGGTGAACCTTTAATACATCTATTACTACAATTTAAAGCTGGACAAGAAATCGGTATTGAGTTTTACGTGTTTGTCTACGCAAACTTCAAACGTAAACATACGATGAAGGCCATTTTTTGCCAACCAAAGCAATGGTCGACAGGCTTTCAAATGGGGACGCGGTGGTGGTTAGCTGAAAGCAGCTCATGAGCGATCTACTCATTTCATATCGTTGGTCAATACCACAGAATAAACAGAGCGATCATGCAGCATTAGATGTGTTAGCCAGCTGCGTCGCTGCCGGAAACTCTGGCACGGCCATCTTTTGGTGGGACTCCGATCGCAAATTCCACGGTACTTTCCATGTGTTTAGGCACGTATTTGAGGGTAGGGAACGGTTTTTTCTACCTTAGCTACCGTGGAATAAGTGAACAACATGCCAGACTACTGCGTGGCATACGGATGCAACAAGAGAACAACAAAAGACAGCGGGTTATCTTTTCACAGATAAAGAAAAGAGAATTGTAAGTCATCGAGCGTTATATGGGTCAATCGTGGGTCGTTTTCAACCCATGCCCAAATCGCTGCAAATTATAACACCAGCCTTTCTTTGTGTCCCCAACATTAAAAATGTTTTGTTTTCTAAAAAATGTTTGTTTGATAAAAATATCAAAGAATTTCAGTCATTTTTCAGCAGTATTATCAATGTAAGATGCTGCTAAATGCTTTCAAAAAGTTCACTCTTAGATAAATAATTAAATATATACTGGAGATGACCTCCAAACATGGTGTAATAATTTTTCTATCGAAAAATGGAAGGAAAAATTTTGTAATGAATATTTTGCCCACTGCCTGACTACCTACTGCTCTGCAACTTTCCCCAACGGCGTCTTATAGATGACAATGCATGTTTCAATCGTTAGTTTCACTAGTCTTTCATTTATTCGTAAGTTATTTATTATTTAAGTTTAATATGTATACAGTGCAATCATGACGTAACGACTACCTGTATTGTTGTTTATTGTTGTTGTTGTTAATTTGATCATCAGTGCTAGCAAAGTTGTTGATTGTGGTGAGTATTGTTTATGATTAGCCAGCATAAAGTATTTTAACGGTTACCCGATATCAGATGGCAGATTTCCAAGGTTTTTTGTTTTTTGTAAATATTATAAAATAAGGACTCTAAAATTAGCAAAGGGTAGAAGCT
>JAHWFO010105497.1:1918915-1975144 GCA_023313115.1 Rhysida immarginata
AACATTTTACACTCCTACATACCGTCTCGAATTCGATCCTAACCACTAATCCAACTCTGCCAATACTCTTGGGTCCTTGAACAAAAGTCAAAACAATCCTATTCTATAAGGTGTAAACTGAATCCTTGACAATCCCCTTGCTGTTGACAGCAATTCTGGCACCGTTTAAGGGCTCCTTAAAATCGAGTAGAGAAAAAACATTTAAAATATTATTTATTATTTAATTCTTTACTATCTCTGAATCCGTTCTAAATCTTTCAAAAATGCTAAACTTACGATCCCATGAACAATCCTAACATGAATAAATTATTAAGTTTGCATAATTAACGTTAATAAATTCTAAATTCTAAAACTGGCTAATTACTCATTCTCGAAATCCTACAGTGTGCAAAAAAAACTTGAAGCAGAATTACCGGGAACATAATTGAAGTTTAATTGCTCGGTGGGAGATCCTTCCTCTCCAGCAGGGAGTAATGCGTTAATAAAATTAGATAAATCCGCCGAACTAACCGTTGCAAGACTATCAAAAGGAGTTATATTATACTTAGTACCGATAGAAAGCGTTTATAACAAACGCCATGTATCTTTGACAGACATAAGGGAATGAAATAAATTATCATAATAAGTAGCTTTAGAATTACGTATAGAAATTTTGACCATATTGGAGTAATCTTTAAATTTCTTTTTAATGTAAGGGGACGAGCTCTTTCTAGCTTTTGGATAAAGGGCGTTCTTCCGCTTTATCAAACACAAAAGATCATGTGTAATCCAAGGTTTAACAGGACGGGAAGGAGCCATCGGTTGCTTAATGCGGTGAAATTTAGTAAAATAACGGTCCCAGCCTAAGCACAAATGAGAATTAAAGTGACCGAACAAACCATCGCAATCTAAGTTTGGCAACAGTACTTCATGCCAACAGTGCTTCATACTGCCAGCTCTAAGAAAATTTTCAACGCTGCAATATGATTCTTACTAAATAATCTTGAGATTATAATATTACTAGTAACACTGGATGAAACTTCAGACGGGAAAATGACCAATAAAGGGAAATGATCATTTATATGAACGTCAATTGAATTACAAAAACACGAAGTGCTCAAAGAAGAATAACAACCATCAATGGCACTGTATGTTTGGTGAAACGACGAATAATGTGTAAAAGAATTAGTAACCGGGTAGTGCCCAGTGCTAATAAGTGGATCTAAAAATTGGTGAACATAGGCCGATGATCTACTTGTATCAATATTAAAATCACCGATCAATATAACCTCAGATTTCAAACGTAGTACATCAAAAGCTAAAGTCGACAAATACGAACAGAAAGACATCAAATTTCCAGTTGGTGGACGATAGAATACTGAGATCAATCTCTTTTGACCAATAGAGAGGGATAAAACTTCGTAATCGGGGGTTATTAATGTAATTGAAGATTGAATATTATATTTAAGATCGTCTTTTGCGTAAATGCAAATCCCCCCACCCCACGCTTGCTAGTTCTGTTAATGGAAAAAACTTGATAACCATCTATGTGGGGGATAGATTGGTGCATTTTACACCATGTCTCTACAAAAATTATAAGTGTTGGTAATAATTTTAAATTACTTAAATTTAACAGAAAAGCATCGAAATTTGCTGAGATACTCCTTATATGACCTAAAAAAACGATCAATTAATTTTTCGTAGAAATCATCATCTGACATATAAGAACCAACCACCTTCTCCACAGCTCCCATGATCGACTCGTCCGACAACTCACCGAGCGAGCCCACCGACTGTTGAGAGCGGGAGGTAGTAGATTTGGCAATTTTTTCTGCTGTTTTAGGCATCACGAAATTAAATGAAATGGCAAATTAGAAGAGAAACTACGAGTATAAACTGGAGAAACTCACTTGCACAGAACAAGGTTAGTCCAAATTAATGTTTACCTGGTACGATAGTATCCAGGAAGCTTCGAATGGCGTTTCGAGGTAGTAATAAAGATAAACTGTAATTCAACGACGAATTTTGAATCCAACAAAGCTGAGAACAAACCAGAACAGTCACAATGAGTAGTAGGTGGCAAGATTAAACCGTTAAAGAAATATAAGGGTAGACAATCGTATCAATGCAATGCCATCACTTGGTTCCCGAACGGAGCTCAATTAGACATGTCGTCCTGGTCGCCATACATTTAATTGCGCTTATAAACTGAAATATATCGTTTCTTATTTTATTTTATTACTTAAAGGTAAACTCCACGGAAAAAAAATCGACTTTATTTTTTTTTTTTGCATCATAACATTAATCCATCTTAATAGAGTATATATCATTCAAAAGTTTTCGATTTTTCCTAATATTTTATTAAGAAAAATGCCTCAGAAAATTGAAAATTTGCTTGGGATCTTCCATGCCTTCTCCACAGAGCACGGCGGTACAAGCTGTCATTTCCTGTCGCGAGAACCTCGGAGAATTTCGTCGCCAAGATTCTAGTCGCTTTGAATGATTCTACATATCGTAAGATATTGCTAACCTGTTTTATGTCGGCATGCTTTCAATTTTTTCTCTGTTTGGATGTGTAAATAGACAGTCGGATAGAAATTTTACGTTTCATAGATTTCCAGAATCAGAATCGATTAAAAAACAGTGGATTAGTTTTTGACAGCGAGGGAACTGGTATCCAACTCCAAACAGCATCTTGTGTTCATTTTGAAGCGTCTTGCATTGTCTACGCATTCGCCGTTTTAAATTCAGTATCAATTCAAGTTAGAAATTCACTGAAACTAGATCACGTATACGGCGGAACTACACTCACAGCAATTTCCAGATCGTAGGACTCATTTTATTAGGTTATAACTCTCTGACTCGATTATAAGAATACAGTACTTCGTAGATAAGTTGTATCATCCATCTTCAAGTGTTTACGAACCCCCACCTCATCTAACAGCGCCATACTCAGCTTTACGAGCCAAGTCATAGGAAATGGGAATCATTTCCAGTAGAGATACGAAATCAGTTACGAAAACATGGCGGATAGCGATACTGGACGATTTCGCCGTTCGTGTTAGTAAGAAGATTAATACAAAATTATTAGAACTAATACTACTCTTAATATGATTATGGATGGGATAAGTTATCTAGAGACTATCTATCAGTAGGGATAGTCTCTTCAACTCTAAGTGCGAGAACAGTCTCCCTCAAAAACTCGACGTTGAATAAGCCATTTTCCAACGTTGTTCATCTTGCTCCTTCAAATTTTACCAGTTCAAGAAAAATTGAACGAAAATAGTAATTTATGTAAGTTAGACTATCTTCTAACGTAAATTATACTTATTTAATAGTTCCAAATTTATTTGCTGACACGTTTTCTTATTCATTATTGTTACGATTATTTTTTATTTACTCGTTGTGATCTGAAATGCATTTCCACTGAACAGCATTCATTATTATCGACTGCTAACAACATGGCTAGTTTCTCGAAGCAAGAATGGATCTAAACACCGGAAGCTGTGTATCGGAGCCTTATTGAAAGTAAGAAGGGTGGCTGACTTAATTTCAGCATGGAGGTCGAATAAGATATTAACTAAAATAAAACGTCGCTATTTCCCTTTCCATTATTGTAGGGAGTGTAAATCATTGATCTAAAACTCATCCTGTTTTCTATATTTCAGATTGCAAAGGATACTATGATCCATCTTATAATATGAGCCTTCCTCTTCTGCAATACGTGATAGTTTCCATTTAGCCTACCCAAAGGAATGTAAAAGGAATCTTGCAGATTTATAATGACAACGATGTAATGGTTACAACCAAAATAATCCCTTGATTTTTGTGCAAATCATTTCTGTCAGGTGATGGTGAATTTATTGCATTATACATTATAAGTTGAATGTATTCTTAAATCAATAAATAATTAAAAAAAAATTGATGTTTAAAAATTTTAAAAAGATGTTGTTTCTCTTCGTATTGTTGTCTACCGTTCAAGAGCTGTCAACTCTATGAACACGGCGATCGTTATCTTAGAATTTAGCAACAGATTTATCGTTAAAATCCTTTTTTCTGCCTACAAGCTTGGAGTTCTATCGTCTGCTGGCGAATTTTGACTGCAAAGACGAAAAAATACAAATATAGGTCGGTATACAAATGTAAACTTGTGTAAATATCAGTATACACTATGTAAATAGGTGTGTAAACCTGTGTAAATTGTGTATACACGTGTACTTGTGGTATAAATGTGTAAATATGCTATACAGATGTGTACAAAAGTGTAAGCTTGTGTAAATAGGTGTATAGACGTATGTAAATCTGTATGAATAGGTGTATACACCTGTGTAAACTTGTATATTGTGTATACACGTGTATAAATTTATGTACATATTTGATTAAGCTTATGTAAATAAGCTGTACAGATGCGTAAATTGTCTATACACGTGTGTAAATTTGTGCAGATATATGTATAAATGTGTGTAAACTTGTGTAAATAAGCTGTACAAAGGTGTACATAAGCGTAAACATGTGTAACTATGTGTAAACCTGTGTAAATTTGTGTACGTGTGTGTTTAAATGTGTGTAAAGTTCTGTAAATATTCTATACGGATGTGTAACTTGTGTAAATAGGTATATATCCGTGTGTAAATTTGTGTATATTGTGTAAATAGGTATATACACGTATGTAAATTTGTGTAAATATGACTATACAAATATGTAATTAGCTGTGAAAATATATAAATATGTATGTAAAAATGTGTAAATAAGTAATAGTAACGCTTATAGTAAACATACCGTTAATGAGTCGTAAGTCTTGTACAGTCGAGTGAATTGACCCAAGAATGTCAACTCGGAAATTCGGGTCAAACAACTCTTACTGACATCTGTGTCCAATGACTCTCTTAAATGGGTCGTATTGGAAGAATCATAGGACTCTCACAAGCAGGTCATATTAACCGCATATTGCTGTGAGTGTAGATGCTCTTCCAACTCTAAGTGGGCTTGGCGTTCTTCAAGAACAACGACCGCAACAGCACTCGTTAAACGCCGAAGGACTGAGGAGGTAAGCCTATCTGCTGTGTAAGGCACACGCCGCCCTAATGTGCACACGCCGATGCGACAAGCAGAAGATCCCGTTTAACGGTTTAATGCATAGGGCTGTATATCGCAGAAGTTGCAGTAGCATTTAATTCTGCTAACTGCCCTTGTATATAGCTGTCACTGTTATCAAAATCGCAGTCGTTACTACCGGTCTTGTTTCATATTCCTAGTCCATTGCGATGCCCAACTGACAACTAACCGATAGCGTCCAATGTGTGACGTCAGGAATTCGAAACTCCCTCGCACTTCTCGGGAACTTGTGACGTAACGGTTGCCGAACCATGGCACCAGTGTCTATCGCAGGGGAAGGGAAAAAATGAAAGTTTTTTTTATATATTTTATCAATTTTGAGTACGAATTGAAAATTTTTGTACATGCTACATTGTTACTCCTTGTTATGCTAAGTGGAGTTATCTTTCATCTTTTATTTTAAACAAAGTTGTTTTGGGTGTGGAGTTTACATTTAAGTATTTATATCTAAAAAATTTGTAATGAAGTTTCAATATTTGTATATAATTTAGAATTTCTAAATATTCTTCTATTTTGATTCATATTTTAATGTTTCATAGCCAGTTGTGCAAAACAACATATATAATCCTTCAATTGATATTAATATGTGCAAAAATATAAATAAATGAGAATAGAAGCAAGACCTTCATATGTTCTTGATAAAAGCTAAGTTTAGCCTGTATTTCTGGCTGCCTATCTTGTTCATTATAGCCTGTATTCTGATTTCCTGATTAGATTAGCCGTTAATATTTAAGGAAAATAAAGATAAAACTTAACGACATGTTAATGCACTATCACCATATACTTTCAATCAGTATAATTTTTTATGCAAACTCCGATTTATCATCGCTAAAAAGTTGGTTATCCGGACCGCTATACTGTAAATTGACTTGTTAGGCCAAGTTCTTTAGTATAGCGGGCTTAAGATGCCAGCTTACAGTGTAGCGATCCGGATAACCAACGTTTAAGCGACGGATAAATCGGAATTTGCTTTAGAAATTATATTGAAAGTATATGGTGCTAGTTCATTAATATTTCGTTAAGTTTTATCTTTATTTTACGTAAATATTAACGAATCCTCAATTAGTATAAGCCTTGGTATACTAAAATACATTTATACCAATAGCATTTACATTTTTCCCACCCCGAGTGCAAAATTTCGATTGTACATTTGTTTAAAATTTTAATACTGCACTTTGCCACCTTAACTATATCTTAACAAGAAATTTATCCTCCCAAGGAAGGTATAGGAAAGTAACGGAAGCCCTGAGATCATCTATTTTTACCCTTTTATTTCACTTTTTAACCCCCCCCCTCAGTTTTTTAAACAGTAAAATTGATTTTCTCGAACGTAGTAAAAGAGATCTTCTTTCGTTTCTGATCATTTCCGATCGAATGATATATAACATGCCATATACGAGTATCATAAACCATAGTTCTAAAGACCAGCTACCACCCCAGAAACTTCAATCCCAATGGGCCAAACAAAACCAAACTAAAGAGTGAAGATGCACATCTCTATAACAAGCCACATTCCGAATTTTAATTTTCTACCTCAAAAAATGTGGAAATTATGTAGGGGACCACTGGACGGATGGACATTGTGAAACCAATAAATAGGTCCATTCTTCCGCTATTTAGTAATGCAAAATAAATAATTTCGAGAGCAGAATGTATATTTCCTTTACAATCCAAAGGAATAATTATTTGATGAAAAATAGGAAAGAAAATTATTTTTCCTTTTTTCATCAATAATTTAAACAGCTGAGGTATGGCGTAGATAAAACCCTCACAGATCATTCATGAGTTATTCAATAGGTATTTTCTCTTATGTCTGTATATATGTAATATTGTAATAAATGGAGTAAACTTCACAGAGAATTATTATTTTCATTTTATATTTATTTCCTGCATACAATACCATGATTGTAAAAAAACCGAATGTTTATACTTCTTATTGTGACTTCACATCATATTTCAAGATTTTATCTCAACTGCTATGGCGGACATCACTTTAATTCGCTTCAATTATGGCGTCGTAATTTCCACTCTAATTATATTAATCTCGTTGGTGCCAATCACCGTTTTATCCACCATGTTGGCAGTTAGTGGGGACATCTATAGGCCGTGGCGTTTCTCAATAGTGTAGATGAAATAAATTTTTTAATTAAATTCATATAACAATACATATTATCGCATTATTTTATTTCACACACAACACTTTAGGAATATATTTTTTGAAATAACTGCATCGCTAAATGTAAAATATTCATATTGGCTTTGTGGAAAATTGCTTGGTTAAATATTTTATAATAATTTAATAATAAAACTTCATTAATTCAACAAAAATTACCTATAAAACACAGGCAGAAGAAAAAAATACCAGTCCGGTCATATTAATGTGACCACCCCCTAAGTTCAACATCAGCGGAAAATGGTTACGTCCAGAAAGTAAGTACCGGTGTCAGAGATGGGGCGGGGTACAGGAAGGGTGTCAGAGGGCAGTTGTTGGAGTCATGGTGAAACGTACCGATTTATCCGACCTCCAAAAGGGGATGATCATCGGCTTCCGAGCCAAGGGTAACAGTATTTCTGAACGGCTAATTTTGTAAACTGTTCGCGTGCCACCGTGGTGAAAGTGTACTACCGTGCATGGCAGAATGGCATTACCGAAAATCAGCGACGAGCCATGTGTCCCCATAGACGACAGAGGTGAACGACTGCTACAGAGATGCGTGCAAGCGAACAGACATTAAACCATGGACCAACTGACTTCCCAGATGAACCACGAGGCTACCAAATGTGTATCCTCAACGACAGTTCAGCGAACGTTACTGCGTATGGGGCTCTGCAGCAGATGGCCGGTTCATGCACCAATGCTGACTGCTGTTCACCGGTAACAAAGACTGACATTTGCACGCCAATACCGCAACTGAAAGTAGGAAGGTGGTTTTTTCCAATGAATCAAGGTTTATGCTCCATCGGACAGATGGATGATGGCATGTACGGAATCCAGCGTCAGCAAACAAACACCCTGAAACGCGTACCGCAAGGGTCTACGCCAGAGGAGGCTGCGTTATGGTCTGGAGTGAAGCTCCGTATATACAAGTATGGACAACTGAAGCCATTTTCGGCCTTTTCGTAGGCTCAACTGCTTATTAAAATTCTCGAAAATCACTCGTTTTTTATGCAATTTAACGGTCTTCATAAGTATACATAAACTACATCAAAAACGAGTGATTTTCGAATTTTAATAAGCAGTCTATAGTGTGTGTGAACCTATGAAAAGACCAAAAATGGCGTCAGTTGTCCATACATGTATATATTGAGATTTAGTCTGGGGAATGTTTCATGGCATTCCCTGGGTGCACTCATCATTGTGGACAGCACCATGAATCAATGGAAGTACACATCTGTCCTTTCGAACCATGTCCGCCTGTAATGCAGATTGTGTGTCCTCAGCACGATGGCATCTTCCAGCAGGGCAATACGAAGTGTCATACAGCGCGCAGCGTCCATGCATGGTTCAAAGTAAAGGAGGATGCTTTTACGGTAGTCCCCTGGCCCCCAAACTCTCCGGATATAAACCCCATAGAGCATCAGTTGGACCACCACGTTCGGTTTGTTGTCACCGTGGAACCTGCACCGCGTGACCTACGGCAGCTCACCACAGAGCTGGAGTCGGCATGGCTTCACATCCCTATCAATATCTTCCAGAACCTTATTGAGTCTCTTCCTGCCCGTCTCGCAGCTGTTCGCGCCGCGAAAGTTGGTTATTCTGGCTACTTACAGGTGGTCACATTTATGTGACTGGACTGTGTATAATAAAAAAAAAAAAACTTTAATATATGTACAAGAAAACTATCATGAATGTGTACAATTCAGGAACTAATTTTTGTTGAGGTTAATAAATTTTTATTACAAATTATTATTATTATTATATGTTGACAATCTCTTTTGAAATGAAATGTAGCCCTGTAAAGGGCATTGACTTAATAAATAATGATGTAATCAGATGGAAGATTCATGCGTTCGTTTTCATTACGAACGGACGACTGCTGTCTTCGTTTGCAGCTTTAACGTAATTATGACATTTAACCATCGTTACGGGATTCAACCGAGAAACTGACTTTTTAGTCTATCTGCCAAAATTGCTAACGAGTGTGTCTTTAGTGACAATTCATCCTTTGTCCTAAGTTGTTTATATGGCGAGGAACAAGGTCGTTTACATTGTTCCTTGACTTAATCGTTGCCAATGATTAACGAAGACGAACGACGATCTCTGACGTCAGTTCGTTTCGTTTTAGGACGAATGTCGAGAAAAGCGCTCCTGGTTTATTTCCTGAAGATGATTTTCATCCACCGATCGAGATCCATTAAAAAATTCAGTTTAAAATTGTTAGGCTAAAGTTCAAAGCAGCCTAAAATATAATTTTAAAAAGAAAGACTACCCTGCCTTGTAAAGATCTATGACAAAGTTGAGGTTGCATGTTGGTCGATATTGCTGTAACTATTAAATGAATTAAATATCCAGGAATAGCAATATGGTGGCTTTTATTGCGATGTCAACGCGTTTCGTGTAATAATCTCATCATCAGAATTCTGAAACGACAGTAAAAATGGACAATTGAACAGTGGATTGTACAGTTGTTCAGGTGGGTCGGAAGCAGTGCTTTCACGAAGCTCACCCTACCGGATAAATTTCACATGAAGTACACTGAAACAGGCAGGAAGCCTGACTAACCCAAGAGGACTTCCACATTATGAAAAAATAACGAGTGTGACGATTGTCAGAAGATTGGAAGCAGGGGGGGGGTATCACATCTTCCAATAATCCGGGAAGGAAATTTTGCCAATCTCTTCAAAGTTGACATCAAGAATATGCCTCGGTTTACAACACTTTGTATGCCACTTCATTTCCATCAGGCTATTCAGTATTCCAGCCACCAGGTCATTGTCATGGACTTTCATCGTCTGCACCATGTTCATCAGGAGATCTTGGACACACTTTCCGATGTGAATCATGTTCAGATCTGAGTGGATGTCATGATTTTTTACGGTCCTTCCAAGCTGGTAATTTTCCCCAGGGTAGCATTCTGGATGGACTGGCTTTCACTCCATCTACTCTTACATAAGGTCGCCCACGCAGGCATGCTATAGAGGTGGATGGTCCGAATCATCATCTTGTAGAGTAGTAGCTTATTTGGACTGTTTCGATGCAGGAGAGCTATGAGGGTGTATTTAGCCCTCTTCGCTTTGTTCAGAACGTAAGTCACGTGATAGTTCCAGGAGAGTACTGAGTCGATTATAACGCCAAGATACTTGTAGCTGTCGATCCATTCGAGTTCGTTATTGAATAGAATAAGAGAATCCGGAGGATACTTAAGCTTTTTGTTCAAGTACACAGCTTTGCATTTTCCGATGTTAAGATTCAGTTTCAAGCAACTAAACCAGTCTTCAGATTTTTTCAAGGTGTTCTGCAGATGAGTGATAACGTGAGATGGCTGGTGCGTCCAAGCCATGATGGCAGTATCATCAGCATAGAAATATAAATTACATTATTCTGTTTTTGGGAAATTATGTACAAAATAATTAACCAAAAGGGGCCTGAGGACAGAGCCTTGTGGGACACCAGCCTTTACCTTGGGGGGCATGGAGAATTTTCGCCAAGTTTAGTCTGATAGAACCTGTCGCTAAGAAAGGATTTCAACATCAAAATCAAATGAGGAAACAGTCTCTAATCATCCTGTAGATTAGCCCTTCGTGCCACATATCAAACGAGAGCTTTACTGATATCAAGAAAAACCACGCCACAGTACCTGGAAAGATTCAATGGGGTGCTCAGATCTTCAACGAGCCTTCATATTTGCATCTGACACGAATGGGCGGCACAAAAGCTGAACTGCTCTATCCAAACGAGACCATTGGTGAGACAGTGATCTTTGAACCTGGTGAGGATCGTTTTCTCCAAAACTTCGGACATCGAAGGGAGTAGACTGATAGATCGGTAGCTCGCGGGAATTGCAGGATAATTGCCCCTGCTTGGGGATACTTAACACAATAGATTGCTTCCCAGGAGTCGGGAAGTAGGAAAGCTTCCAGCAATCGCTTATGATATTCGAGATGTCGTTAATGTCGTTGTTCAGCAGATTCCTTAGGGCGTTATTATTTACCTTGTCTCTTCCTGGAGCCTTCCTCTTTTTTTAGATTTCTGATGATGGTAGCAATCTCGTCGGTCTTTTATTATTCACCGAAGTTAATGGAACCATCTTCCACACGGTGGCACACGAGTTGACTCTCTGGATTATTGTTATCAGGGATAACAAGCTGCATTCTCCGGGAATCTGCAATTATTTGGGCTTTATCATGATCTGATTTCATGTAATTAACTTCAGGAGTGCGAAATGGAGGAAGGATATCATTCTTCTTCTATAAAGCTCTAGCCATGCTCCAAATGGAATTGTCGCGAGCCGACAAGCTTTCAGCTTGCACTCTGTCTAAAGTTGTGTAACTCTTTCACTTCTTCCTGGTCTCTTCGTACTAACCTGTTGTATTTGATTTTTAGCCAAGGTACACGATTAACGTTGTCAAAGCCTAAGGTCTTTCTTCTTTCTGCAATTAAACATTGGATTCCTGGAGTTAGCACAATTCGATGAGGAGATTTATTTTCCAATGGATAGGCATAGCTGCAGGGGGCTATTATTCACCTGGTGATGTTTTCAACACGTTGGTCTAGGTCATCCGTACATTTTGCTCCATCAAGAGGCCAGTCATGGTCCTTGAGGATTTCTTTGAAGAGCTTGCTGTCTTGCTGAAGTTTGCCTTCTCTGAAATTGATATTGACATTTTCAAAGTATAATGCTGCAAATTGGTGGTCAAGAAAGATCATCAATCGTGAAGATGTTGTATGGCTTGAAGAAACCTTTCATCAATGAGATATCCAATAGTCACAGTCGTAAGTGTCCTCCACTGGCCCTGCAGCAATGATCTCATCCTTACCTTGTATATACCAGTATAGTATTATGCCATTACAGTTCTGCGTTCTGGAGTTCCAGCTTGGATGTTTGACATTAAGGTTACCAGCCAGGATAATGGAATGTCACCATCGAAGAGTTCATCGAGTTCGCTAAAGTCGAGAGAATATTTAGGGGAATTGTAGAGCGCCACGAACTTCACTTCACCAAGGGAGACATCATTGATGATGACGGATGCCTATTCCATACCTGCATAAGAGTTGGAGACCAGTTCTTGATGTTTAATTCCCTTCTTGATGATGATCACAACGCCACCAGACACATCTTGCAGTGTTTGGAGTCATACAATCATTATGGTACACACAATAACCAGGTAGCTTGAAATCTCGGCTTGGCTTGAGGTGTGTTTCACAGAGGAAAACGTCGATTTTATGCTTCATCAGAAAGTTGTGAAACTCTATACGCTTTTGGGAAATTCCCCTAGCATTCCATATCACACACCAAAGTTCACCTTTGTTGATCCCAGTAAAATGTCGTGTAGTCATGATGAAATTAGTTGGTCGTAAGGAGCCCACTCAACTGTGGGTAATGTTTGCCGTAGATTGGTATACAAATGACATATTCATCCAATTTCTTTATACATACCTTGTAGGTCGTTAATGTGGAGACTTTTTTCCTCTGGCTTAGACAATGCAGCTGCAAAGGATTTGTACGTTATGTATCCTTTTAACCCTGAGGTATTTAGGGCATTTCATATAGCTTGAAGTGTACTGTCCTCCACATCTTATGAACTTCAGAGGGTCTTGTCCTTTAATCTTAGGACAGTATCTTGACTGGTGTCCCTCTGCGCATTTGTTGCAACGATGATCTTCCGTGCAGCCCGTGGATATGTGTCCGAAGCGCAGGCAGTTGTAGCACTGTAGTGGCTTCTTGTTCCCTTGGAAAACTTCTACTAGGACTGCCAGTGGACCAATATGAGCAGCACTCTTCAATGACTGTTCATGTTCGCTGTTAGGGAGCAGAACCATAACTATAGGCACCTCTATTGATCCTTAGGCTTTCCTAGGTCTGATTACCTTTTCTGGGAAGTAGTCCTAGTTATTGCCATTTGAATGCAGCGTGTTTCGGTGGTCGTGACGATTTTTGCAATGTCCGATTTACGAGAACAACGATGAAACGTGAAAATCGAAAAAAGTAGCAGGGAGCTAGGTCTGGGGAGTAGGGAAGCCAGGGGAAGACAGAGTTAGCTTTTCTGAAATCTTCTTGAAGGTCTTCCAGATCATACTTTACATCCACATTTCGAATCACGAAATTCAATACCTTCTCGGACTTCAGTTGATGGTACTGAATTTTCAAAATATCATCAGCTTAGATACCAGCCACTAATTTCTTATAAACAGCTTCTTCTAGGCATTTCACTTTTACTGTCTCTGCTCTACCAGTAAGCATTATGATTTTTTTCTAGTGGTAAATGCTCCTTAATCTCGTCCAGAATTTCTTTAAGAGGCTTACCAAGAGTGCGTATGATAATTGGTGCGAGATATGAAGTTTTACTTACCTTTTGGGTTATAGTTTTGGCCGAGTCCTTTTGTCCATTTCCGAAGCGTTTTTCTCTGGCTGCAATAAAAACTTCTTCCTTGACTTTGGTGATCTTTATCAAGTTTATTATATTCAACTTGTCTCTCCTGGATTTCTTATTTTTCACTTCAATACAGGCGCTGTGTCAGTAATAGGGTCTTCTGTTTTCCTTTTGCGACTGGGGTACTCCTTGCTCCCAGAGAGTACCGATGTTAAAGAGGCGTCCGAATATTCATGCTCCTCCTCCATATCAGGAGTCGGTTCGATATTGTGACTGGCAGCCACGGAATTGGTTGCAAGAGCATTCTTAATCATTAAATCAAATTCTTTTAGTAGAACTAACCTTTTTTCTTGAAAATTCTTTTCCATTTCTGTCATCAATTCTTTAGTGCTACCTGGTTCTCACTGATGATGGCATCAAATGCAGCAAAACTTTGTCTCTGGTGATGAGGTTATTGCATACGAATTCGTGGGAGAACTCTCCTTCATTTGGCATACTGAAGTCGCTGTTGGGAAGCTGCTAGGAGTTTACAAGAATTAGTCGTCCTTAAAGGGAAGCATCGAGTTCTAAATATAAAGTCAGGTATGCATCAGGGACCAGTTTGTGAGGAACAGTGCAACACCACCCGGTTATATGGAATGTGTCCACTAATCAGGATCACGTGACTCGAACCTACTTGTTGGTTCACAAGTAACTGGGTAACATTTTGACAATAATACATATTTACAATTTGAGTGGTTGGGATATTAAATACAATAATAAATGGATAATGAAAAAACAATCGGTCAACCAAAAAAATAAAGGAAATAATAGAAAAACAGAAAACTTGGCAAAAACCCAGAAAAACATCTACAATAATACGATTTGAGTGGTTGGGATATTAAATATAGTAATGCTAAATACAATAGTAATGACATAATAACGAATTGAGAATTAAACGAAAAAGAGAAAACTGGCTCAAAAGTCCGGGGAGATTTTTAGGAATCAAGTTGCAGATATCTTGGAGCAATGCCTCCGCAAAGCCCACCAGTGCACTCGCTATGCGCTTGGGGAAACGGTCGGGGGCAGCGCATGCCTTTACCCAGGAGGAGAAACGGGTAGAGCGACAATGGGATCGGGTACTGCCATTCGGCACTTGGAACGTATTCTCCATGACAGGAAAGGAATCAGAGTTAGTGGAGGAAGCCAAACGGTATCGACTGGATATCATAAGTATTACCTCTATGAAACGTCCAGGTTCTGGAACTGTGGAATTAGAAGGAGGGTGGATGCTCTTCTACTCAGGTGTCGACCCTAACATGACTGCCCAGGCGGGAGTGGGGATACTCACAAGTCACCAGCTGGCAGATTATGTTTCAGATTGGACCCCATTAGGTGGAAGACTGTCTCCTGAGGCTTCAGATAGGGAACCAGTCTCTCTCTCTCTCTATTCGTTGCATATGCTCCGAATGCAGTCACAGAGTACCCACTTTTTCTAGATGAAGTTGATGCTCCTCTTAGCAGGAGAGGGAGTGCAGATTCTGTCATCCTGGTGGGAGACTTCAAAGCAGGGGCTGATGACCAAACGTGGAAAGGCGTGATTGGGAGGTGACCCCGATTTAAATGCGAATTGCAGGTGCTTGTTTGATCTCTGTTGCAACAATGGACTTTCCAACTAAGCTAAAGAATAAATTAAAAACTGACCTTACGAATCTGTGGATACTAGAATACATGAGAGAGAGACAGGAGACTCCACTTGTCCACAAGAACCATTTAATACACCATATATGTATACATTTCGGTCACAATGTGGCCTTCTTCAGTATGACTCAGGTTACAAAAGTTCAGATACAAGTTTATATAAAGAGGAGGGACCAATCAGAATGCAGGGCATCATGTTTGGTTTACAAAAGAAGGGTTATTCAGGATTGGAGAGGGTCAAGTGTCCAATGACAAAATACACAAAAAATTCAGAAGTAAAATAAAAGGGAAGCATCCCTGACAACCACATCCTCGTTTCATTTGATGTAGTATCGATGTTTCCGAGCATACCAATTAAAGAAACCCTTAGCATCTTGGAAGATTGCCTCGATGAAAATGACTTACCCCTTGCCCATGTTAGAGATTTGATGCTCCTTTGTAGATTATGCTGCTTTAATAATTTAGTTCAATTTAATAACAATTTTTACAAAATGGAGAAAGGAACCCCAATGGGCAGCAGCATAAGTCCCTTCCTTGCTAACCTTTTCCTCAACCATTTAGAAAACTTGGCAATGTCTACTCTACCTTATTTCCCCAAAATCTGGTATAGATATGTGGACGACATTTTCGCCATAGTCGATATACAAAAACTAGATTTGCTTGTGGAAGGTCTCAACAAGTTATCCCCCTCCATTGCCTTCACTGTTGAGAAAGAGAAAAATAGAGCTTTACCATTCTTGGACTTAGTTATACTGAGAGATGAAGGGAAACTCAAATTTGATATCTATAGGAAACCTAACTACGTCCCTGCGTATATCAATGCCAAATCCAACCATAGCTTTAGCCACAAACTATCAGCCTTCAACCATATGATCAATAGAATGATGAACACTCCATTGATACAAGATAATAAACAAGAGGAGATCCACTGGATTAAAGAGGCAGCCATCTTCAATGAATACAAAGAAGTTATGATTGACAAATTGGTTAAAAAACATGCTCTCAAAAAGAAGTTAAAGGACATTACGACACTACAGAATAACCAAGAGAAAGGAAAATCCATCGGTCTTCCCTACAATCGGAAATTAACTGGCGGCTTAGAGAAGATATGTAAGGTATATGGCCTCAAGGTAGCATATAAGAGTAGCCATAGCCTTAAACACCTACTAGGCAGCACGAAAGATAGAATTGGTAAAGAAGATAAGTCTGGAGTATATGAAATTTATTGTTCCTCATGTGACTGTAAATACATAGGTCAGAGCAGAAGAAGGATCTGTACCCGCATTAAAGAACACTTTAGCTATATCAAAAATTACAAACCCGAAAAATCAGCATTCGCTGAGCATATTTTATCCACGGGGCACATTGGGAAATTAGATAATTTTCGGATACTACATTGTGTTGATGAACGTAAAAAGCTTAACTTCTTAGAATCTCTTGAAATTGCTAAAGTACCGCCTGATATTTTATTAAACCATGAAAGAGGCCCACTTGACCTGTCACAGTGGGCTTCACTGGTTTCCAAACTTTAACCAAGCTGAAATGTTCTTACTTACTTCACACTCCTGATATAAGAGCCTCTCTACTTATAGTATCTTTTTTGTTCCTAAGTTTTTTACTTCTGTATTTTTTACTTTTTTTTTACTTCTGAATTTTTTTGTTTCATAAGTGTATTTTGTCATTGGACACTTGACCCTCTCCAATCCTGAATTACCCTTCTTGGCTAGATTTGGTTTTAATGCCTCATTGGTGGAATCGTTTACGAAGAAACGTATTAACTGATACGAAAAATATACAATTCCGTAATGATACTTCAATCTATCCCAGATCGACTGTGCGAAAGGGTACTTGTAAAAAATATAGCTGACATTCTCCAGTACACCGCAGAAAAGACATCCAGCAGATTCGACCATTCCACTGATGAAGGCGCAGTAGGGAGTGAAATCCGTGAATTAACAGTCGCTATTGATAGTTGAACAGAGTTCGTTCGAAAGCAAGTGATTTTAATAGCTTCAAGACTGCTGGCAACGGATAATCGGGGAATAAACGGAAGATGTGTCTTCCCCGGGTAAGACTGCTGGAGGAACCTCAATCCTCTGGATCAATGCGGCGTAGCATGGGTAGAATTGTCACTAGATAATAATTTTTCGATTGAAAAATGGAATGAAAAACTCTGCAACCTGGATTCGATTGGAATGGAGGGAAAAATTCTGGATTGTCACTAGAGCGAGGCTGAAAGTCTTGTAAATGTTCGGAAGACGATGATACATGATCACTGGCAATAAGGGAGATGATGGTAGCCTATTATTTACAACTTTACATCCCAAAGGGACAAGTAAAAGAGGTTACGAACAGGTTATTTAAGTAATCTAACGTGATGAGACAAGTTAAAATCTTGACGTTTAAGATTTACACATGAATCAGCAATGGAGGTTAACAGTTTCTTTCTTATAATTAAGAGGAAAAAAAGGGTTCAAGAAATACATAATCCGCACACTTTGACCCAAAAATATCCATAAAATTATTTAACTACACATACATTTTGTATCGAGTTATAGATATGAAATTTGTGATTTGGACATGATTCTCGAGTACAATTCAAAATTTCATTCCTAATATTAAAAAGTATGTTATTCCAAAGTGAACAAACATTATAGGGGAAAAAGAATTCAAGAAAACTAGAGACCACTGCCTTTGGCCTAAGTTTATATTTTTGAGTAGATCAGATATTCAACGAATCAGTTAGCCATAATTTGATATTGTGGATTGGATGATTAATATCACTATAAGCTCGATATAATTCTTTTACACGAGCGATGTTTATTATGCAGTATAAAGACGGTATATTATACTCGGAGAAAACTTTAGACATAGATAAGACATAGCTGAATAAGGCTAGATATTATTATATGCGACTAAAACTCTAGTAATAAGCATTTTGGAGGCCGAAGACCACACTAAAACGCCACATTCAATTTTCGGGACTATACAGGGTGATTCACATCGAATGTAAAATACTTAACTTAAAAAATGACTCGGAAACTTCTTGTTGGAATTCAATCAAATTTCAAAGGTATACACAGTCTTATGTACTCTGTTATTCCTCCAAATTTCATTAATCTAGGCTTTACAGAATCTGAGTTATTAACTTGTTGATCTTGGTGGCGGCATTTTTATTTCTGTTCATATCTCAGTTATCGTTCATATTTGAACCCATGTTCATAGGACGTTTTGTGTTTATCTTAACCTCTATAATACCCCCTTTAAGTATTTTACATTCGATGTAAATCACCCTGTATAGTTTGCACAATCTTTTTGTTAGGTAAAGTCTTTCTGAAATTGTAAAAAGAGAAATTTAAGGCGATTGAGTTCAATTGATAAAGACTCAATGATTTTTTACATGATAACTTCGTGTTTAACTCTAAATCTAAAATTTTACAAGTAGACGAGGGACTAACATTCTGGTTGTTAAACAACATGATAGTAGATTTAGCCTCATTGAATTTCAGTCCCTGCGACAGGTACCACTTTTACATTGTCAGAATGTCATCCTGAACATGCTTATAGACACGGGTATATTCAAATTGCGGAAAGGTCATGTAAATAAAATCATAGAGTCTCTATTAATTGAACTTAATCGCCTTAAATTTCTCTTTTACAATTTAATCATCAACGAACGAAATTATTTTTGAATGCAAGGGTAAATTAAAAATTTCAGCAGTAGCTGCAGCATATAAGGCTATAGTGGTTGGAGAGCCATGTAAAAGGCCCAAAGTGGATTGGTGTTCAAAGGTCATTTTTTCAAATTCCACACATAATTCATAATCGCATTCCGTAGTCACTGAAGATCTTTAAACAAAGGCAATGTGAAAAGGGATTTACAGGTTAATAATGAAAGTACATGTGTCCTCATGAACCTCGCCTTGACAAACATCGATGATGGAAAACGAAAGTTTCTGCAAGGCGAGTGATAAACTTCTCAGTCACTTGTTGCCAATGCATAGAGTCCATAGTCGGTTGGAAAGAAAGAAGTCATATCCTGACGCTGTAATTTGGCCACACCATGAGAATGTTTTAAGAAAGTCCACAGTCCAGCTCCCAAAAGCAATTCCTATAGTATAATGTCCATGCTGCCCAATATTGCTAAAAACAAAAAAAAAATAACACAGGTCCTGGATAAGCAATATGGTAGAGTATTTTAATTACCGACGCGTTTCGATTTACATCGTTATAACAGGCTATACAGCTACAAAGTTCTCTGTACAATCAACAATCGAACAGCGCAGGGAAAACGAAACGAGTGGTCCGAAAGCAATGCTTCACTGTCATACTCGTCCAGGAAGTAACCAGGGGAAGTACACTGAACTAGGCAAGAAGACAGATGAAACCTAGTTAAACCATCCAGAGGATAAGATGGACGATAGAGTTGATTGATGATTGACGAGGGACAAAGGATACGAGGAGCTAGGAGAACCAGTATTCGGGAAAGAGGCCTTTTGGATGTCGTCGAAATTGATGTCTAGGATGTGACGAGGCCTACAATGCCTGAGGAATCTTCTAAACGTAAGCGATGCTTCAGAATATCTGCAACCAGAGGATTGGGATGGTCCTTTATCTTCAGAAGCAACTTCTTCAGCGACTCCTGGAGATAGTTACCAATTGGAGGTATATCAATAGAAATATTTGTATCCTCTCTGTCCAGTTGGCCATAGTCCTCAGGGTAACGTTTTGGAAGGTTTGGATGTCTCTCCATCTGGACTTTCATATTATGACCCAGCAGGCATGCCATAAAGATGAATGGTTCGGATGACCATCTTATAAAGCAAAAGTTTGCTATCCTTTCTAACAAAGATAACGGGGTAACTATCTGGAACGACTGTAGCTCGCTCCATTTGCTTCTACAGATAGTCGCCCACGCATGCATTCCATAGAGGAGTATGGTCCGAATAATTGACTTGTACAGAAGTGGCTTGTCGATGCTGAGGGCGCTCTTGCGACCCAGGAGAGCTATGAGACTGTATTTAGCCCTCTTTGTTTTGTTCACAGCGTAGGTCACGTGACGATTCCATGAGTCTTGAGTCGATAACACCAAGGTATTTGTATTTGTCTAACAAGAGAATCTGGGGGACGCTTGAACCTTGTTGAAGTACATAGGCTTGTACTTTCTGACGTTAAGGTTCAGCCTCCAGCAGTTAAACCAGTCTTCGAACATCTTCAAGGCGTACTGCAGATGAGTAAGTTCCCTTTGCTTCTGGCATCTGGGAATATCTTTACTCTGGCTTCAAAAAAACAAGTTCACTTGACGACAATTGACAATCAAACAGTGCAGGAATAACGAAACGAGCAGTCTGAAAGCAAAGCTTTCACTGTCATACTCGTCCAGAACCAGAACCAGGGGAAGTACACTGAACTAGGCAAGAAGCCAGATGAAACTTAGGTAAGTCATCCACTGGATAAGATGGAGTCCTTTCCTATCAGGACGATAGAGTTGATTGTTCATTGACGAGGGACAAGGGATACGAGGAGCTAGGAGATCCAGTATTCGGGAAAGATGGCCTTTTGGATATTGTCGAAATTGGTGTCCAGGATGTGACGAGGCCTGCGATGCCTGAGGAAATCTCTAAAGGTGAGCGGATGCTCAAGAATACCGTTAACCAGAGGATGGTCTTTCATCTTTGGAAGCAGCTTTTTCAGCATCTCCTGGGCATGATTTGTAATGGGAGGTATATCAAAATCGTCGGCAATAGAAGTACTTGTTGCAACTCTTCTGTCAAGTTGGGCAACGGTCCCAAGAAAACGTTTTGGAAGCTTTGGAGGTCCTGCTATCTGGACTTACATATTGTTGCCCAGGCAGGCATACCATAAAGCAAGATCGTTCGGATTACCGTCCTGTATAGCAATAGTTTACCGTCCAATCCAAGCGTGCTGTTTAGCCCCAGAAGAGATACCAATCTGAATTTTGCCTTCTTTGCCTTGTTGATGGCGTAGGGACATGGTCGTCCCAATTTAGCTTGGCATCTATACCACTCCGAGATATTTGTAATGTTTTACCCATTCGAGCTCTTTACCAGAAAGGAAGAAAGGACTCGAGGGTTTTTGAAGTTTCTTCGTAATGCACATCGCCTTGCATTCGTCAACATTTAGATTGAGTCTCCATTTAGCAAACCATTTCTCGCACGGATGTAAGGCTTTTTGTAAGTGAGATATAACGTGATGGGATTGCGATCAGTATTAATGATGGACGCGTCATCAACAAACGGGAATAGCGTGCAATAGCGTGCAATTAAATGAAAAAAGTTGAACAGTGCAGGGCCCAGGACAGAACCCTGGAGAACACCAGCATTGACATCACAAGGGTCGGTCATGGAGCAGCCAACCTTGACACAAAATATTCTCTTCAACAGAAAGGAATTAATCAAAGCAATCAGATCGTCCAGAAAACCACAAGTAATCATTTTATAAACGAGGCCTTTGTGCCAAACCTCATCGAAAGCTTTCCAGATATCCAAGAAGACCAGACTACCGTATTTAACACAGTTTAGAGGAGTGTTTAGATCTGCAACAAGCCTCCAGATCTGAAGTTGGCAGGAGTGACCTGGGCGAAAGCCGAATTGTTCCTCACGAGCAAGATTGTTGGTCGCACAGAAATCGTTAAGCCTCTTCAGAATGATGCGTTCAAAGACCTTTGATAACATAGATAGTAAGCTTATGGGCCTGTACCTGACATTGAGAGCAGGGTTGAGACCAGGCTTGTATATGGCAACGATGACGAACTCCTTCCACTTATCGGGGAAGTAACCAAGTTTCCAGCAGTTGTTCATGGCTCTGGTAATGGTCAATACAGCATTAGGAGGCAAGTTTTTGAGAACATTATTGGTGATGGAGTCAATATCAAGTGCTTTTTTGGTCTTAAGTCGTTTGATGACTTCGGAAATTTCTTGAGTACTAATGACTTCCCTAGGGGCGGTGGGGGAGCGACATGATCACTGTGCCTGTAGGCGATGCAGCCATTTAGTGATTGTAAATTGCTAGGCGTTGTAAATTGACTTTTCAGGGAATCAGTGATTAATTGAGCCTTATCCCCGTCACTGGTTACAACGTTGCCATTGCTTGCAAGCAGTGGCGGCTACTGGATTGTTCTGTTACCCTTTAAGGTCCTCACAGTTCCCCAGAGCGAGTTGTCCTGGATAGACAAGGACTTCAGTTTTTTGCTCCACCTTTCATTTCGTAGAGCTTTAACCTCCTCCTGAACCTCGCGAGAAAGCCGGTTGTACTTTGTTTGAAGAAAGGAAGTTGCTTACGCTGCCATGATCTTCTGTAAGAATTCCTTTCGAGAATAAGACACCTGGTTTAAGGAGGGAGGTCGAGATATTCAGGACGCTTACAATCGGTAGTACAGGTAATGGAAGTAGTGGCATCGTTGACAACACGGGTGATAGCCTTAAAATTACTATTAATATCCTCCTTGTCAATAACCTCCGTGTAAGAAATGCTATTATCTCTAAGAATATCTCTAAAGAGCTTGCAGTCTTGTTTAGAGCGGAGCACAATCTTCTTATCAATGTTTAAACCCTCAAATATAAGCATCACTGGACGGTGGTCAGAAGATAAGTCGTCGACTGTATATACAGGGTGTTTCAAAATTATGTACAATAAATTTAGTGACATATTCTTCAGGTCAAAAGAAGACGAAAATGTTCTATAGCATTTTGTCTGGAAACGATTTGTTTGCGAGTAATCCAGTATCATACAGCAAGGAAGCACGGTAGTTAGCGGACGATATTTTAGCAGTTCCAGCGTTTCGACCCAACACTAGGTTGAGTGGTTTGTTCCATTTAAACCTACTTTAGTGTTGTTCCATTACTTGTGTACGGTTGTTTCCATTACTGTAGTTTCACTACTGTACATCCACTAGGAATATCAATTTCAGAACGTTTGCGTGCTTTGACATACGCATTACGATTTGCGTAAAGAAAAGTCATGTACACGTATTCCAGTGCAGAATACACTGACATGCACCTAATGTATGGTCTTGCGTACGGAAATGCTGTGGAAACAAGAAGACTCTACCAAGAACGCTTTCCGAATAGACGTTTGCCAAATAACCGAACATTTGTATCTGTCGACAGACATTTGCCTAACCTAATTGGCCCTTATGTGTTGCCGCCACGATTGACTGGACGAACGTATCTTTTGTTTCTGCAGAATGCATTGCCAGAATTACTGGAAGATGTTCCTCTTTTGATAAGATCTAACATGTGGTTCATGCATGATGGCGTTCCAGCACATTTCAGCCATGTTGTGCGAGCACACCTTAATGCTGCATACACCAATCGGTGGATAGGTCGAGGTGGACCGGTAGCCTGGCCTGCAAGATCACCCGACCTTAATCCCTTGGACTTTTTTCTGTGGGGTTATGTGAAAACGATCGTCTACAGCACAGAAGTTCCTGACATTATGGATCTGCGACAACGAATTGAAAATGCATGCCAAACCGTTGGTAATGCTGGCGACGAACTCTTCCATGACATCAGACGGTCGCTCATGCAACGAGCCGAAGCGTGCGTGCGAGCTGGTGGCGGGCACTTTAAACAATTCCTGTAATTTGGAGCCACGGGTTTAGTTGGCTGTATCACGTAAATAAATCGTTTCCAAACAAAGTGCTATAGAACATTTTCGTCTTCTTTTGACCTGAAGAATATGTCACTAAATTTATTGTACATAATTTTTAAACACACTGTATATTATAGGGCTTGAAGAAACCTTTAAGAACTGCAATATCCCGTCGCTTACAGGAGAGTAGTCATAGTAGTACGAGTCATCAAGGGGATCAGCAACGAAGATGTCAATCACGTTTAAGGTATATCCGTGTAAGATTTTGCCGTATTGATTGGGGCATTTGGAGTTCCATGCATGCTGCTTGGCATTCAAATCTCCCGCAATAACAACTGGAATGGGCCCAGACAGCAGCTCGTCAAGTTCGCACAGATCAAGCTTGTGCTTAGGTGAGTTATATAAAGAGATGAATTTGATTTCACCTGCGTCCACATCGTTTATAATCACGTAGACTGCTTCCATACCCACAAAGTCTGGAGTGACAGACTCACGATGATCAATGCCGTCCTTAACAATAATCTCTGCTCCACCAAAAGCGTGGCTGGTATTATTACTCAGTGGCCGATCCTTGCGATAAACAGGATACCCAGGCAAGGTGAAGAATTGAGTAGATTTCAGGTGCGTCTCGCACACGAAGGCGATGCGAACATTTCAATTTGTAAGGAAATTGTAAAACTCGATGCGCTTGTGAGCCATTCCCCTTGCATTCCTAATATTGCAACGGAGTTTCCCTTGTTTAAAGATCTTATATGGGTGTCTGTCCATGATCGTTTGTTAGATTAGTGAGAGGCAATCTGTGGTACTGCTTTTCCACGTTCCTTGTAGTGATTTAGCAAATTTCCTAGAAACCTATAAATATCACGCAATTGATTGTGGTTGACCATACGTGTGTTCTTGACAGTCGAGCAGTGAAGTATACATTTGTTCAGGTGGGACGTAAGCAGTGCTTACACCAGTGTTGCCAGGTTTTGAAAACGGAATGTGCTACAGTGCCATCTGAATTATGCTACTTTATGCTACAGACCTATCTGAATTATGCTACTTTATGCTACAGACCCATCTCATTTATGCTACGCTTTATGCTACATATAAACCTGTCATGAATTAAACTGTGATTGGCAAACGCATAAGAAATTAACCACTACTTATAATTTAAAACTTTTATTAATATCAAAGGTTCAAATATTTGAATTTATACATTCAAAAGTTTAATTTTCACTAATATTTTGATATACATAGTTATTAAAACGTGATAGCATTTCAGTTGATGGTGTAAATGGTGTGCATGTTTCATCATCATTATGTATATGTTCCATAATTAGAATTTTACAATGAAGACACAACGGTCCACGTGCATTTAACAATGCGGCAAGATCTCTCAAAAATAAATAAATAATCACATGGTGGCATAATCTTAGCTTAATTTATGATAGGCAATCGTCCGTCGAGTAAAGCCGTCGTGCAGTACAGTAGCAGCAGTGGGTCCCGATTGAATTCCATGCCCGACAATCGACAACCGAACAGTGAAGTGTACATTTGTTCAGATGGGACGTAAGCAGTGTTTACACGATTCTCAGCCTTCCGGAATAAATTGTTGATTGGCGAGGCCTGCAATGCAGGGATTTTAGTGTTTATATAGGTTATTATCACTGCAAACCGTGCTGCCTATAAGAGCCCATCCATTTCAGTGCTTTGTAATATTGGTGACTCATGATCACATATCTGGATTTTGTCAAAAGTGCTACAAAATCGTAAAACAAGCTACAAAAGTGCTACAATTTCAATTATGTTACGGCCTCGTTTTAGGTCTCAATTTGATACTCTCAAATATGCTAAATGGGCAAACTACGGTTTATGCTACGGCCTATTTTTAGGTATCAAATATGCTAAATAGGCAACACTAGCTTACATGTTTCTCGCCCTTCCGGAATATATTCCACATGAAATGCACTGAAATAGGCAAGAAGCATGACTAACCAAAAGAGGACAATCGACAATCGAACAGTGAAGTGTACATTTTTTCAGATAGGACGAAAGCAGCGCTTTCACAAAGCTCATCGAACCAGAATAAATTCAAAACGAAATACACTGAGGTAATCAAGAAGCCTAATCAACCCAAGCGGTCTTCCATATTATACAAAAAAGAAAATAAGATTGACGATTCTCAGAAACAAAATACAAATGAAATAAAAAACAAGGAGAAAGAAGATTATCACATCTTCCAGTAGTCCGGGAAAGAGACGTTGCTGATGTCTTCAAAGTTGATGTCAAGAATATGCCTTGGTTTTCGATACTTCATATGCCACTTCATATCCATTGAGTTCTTCAGTATACCAGTCATGAATCTTCATCTTCTGCACCATAATCAAAAGGAGATCTCGTATAAACTTTCCGATGTGGACCATGTCTAAATCCGAGTGGATGGATTGGTTTTTCAGTCTTTCTGTCAAGCTGGGCAATGGTCCTCAGGGTAACATTCTGAAATGACTGCAGGTCACTCCGTCTGCTTCTACAGATAGTCGCCCACGCAGGCATGCCATAGAAGAGTATGGTCCGAATAATCAACTTGTACAGAAGTAACTTATTGTCGATGCTGCGGGTGCTGTTGCGGCCAGAGAGCTATGAGACTGTACTTAGCCCTCTTTGCTTTGTTCAGAGCGTAAATCACGTGACGATTCCAAGAGAGTCTTGGGTTGATGATAACGCCAAGGTATTTATAGTTGTCTATCCAGTCCAGTTTCTTATTGAAGAGAAAAAGAGAATCTGGGGGACGCTTGAACTTTCTGTTGAAGTACATAGTCTTGCACTTTCCGACATTAAGGTTCAGCTTCCTGCTGTTAAACCAGTTTTCGAACATCTTCAAGGCGTGCTGCAGACGAGTGATAACGTGAGCCGGTTTGTGTGCCCATGTCATAATGGCAGTATCGTCAGCATAGGAATATAGATTACAATTTTTAGGGTTCGGGAAATCATGCACAAAATAATTAAATAGCACGAGCCCGAGGACAGAACCTTGACGGACACCGGCCTTTACAACATGGGGCGTGGATAGGTTTTCACCAACTTTAGCTTGGTATTTCCTGTCAGTGATAAAGGATTTCACCATCAAAGTCAAATCAGGAGGAAACCCGTCTCTAATCATGTTGTAGACAAGGCCCCCATGCCACACTTGGTCAAAGGATTTACTGACATCAAGTGATACCACTCCGCAGTACCTGGAAAGCTTTAAGGGGGTGCTCAGATCTTCTACGAGCCTCCATATCTGCATCTGACAAGAGCGGGCGGCACAAAAGCCAAACTGATCTTTTCAAAGAAGATCATTGGCGAAACAGTAGTCTTGGAATCTGACTAGGATCGTTTTCTCCAAAACTTTAGACATTGAGGGAAGCAGAATAATAGGTCGGTAGCTCGAGGAAATTGCTGGATTTTGTCCCTGCTTGGGGCTACTCTAAACAATAGATTGTTTCCAAGATGCAGGGAAGTAGGAAAATTTCCAGCAGTCGCTAATGATATTGGTGAGAAAGTCCATGAAGCTCTTTGGGAGATTCATAAGGGCGTTATTGCCTATCTTGTCTCTTCCTGGAGCCGTCTTCTTTTTCAGCTTACTTATGATGTTGGCGATCTCTCCGGCCTCGATGTTGTTCTTTGTTAAATGCTGCGGGACTTCATCAAGGTTGAAAAGACCATCTTCCACACGCTGAGACATGATTTGACTCTCGGGATTGTTGTTGATAGGAGTAACAAATTGCATTTCAAGTGAATCTGCAATGACTTGGGCCTTGTCCTGATCTGTTTGCACATAGTCACCTTTTGGTGTATGGAGTGGAGGAAGCATATCATTCTTCTTCTGTAAAGCTCTGACCATACTCCAAATAGAATTGTCGCGAGCCGACAAGCTTTTGAGTTTGTCGTTCCATCTAGCGTCGCGAAGCTCTTTTATCTCTTCTTGACCTCTTCGCACTAGACTGTTGTACTTGGTTTTGAGCCAAGGTTCACGATAGCGTTGCCATTGTGTACGTGTCCTATTTCTTTCAGCAGTTAGGCGCTGGATTCCAGGAGTGAGTTGGATTCGATGAGGAGGTTTATTCGCTGATGGATAATGACTAGCTTCTATGGCACTGTTAATACATCTGGTGATGTCTTCCCAAAGAGGACCACGAGTTTGGTAATTTATAGTACAGAGAAATGAACGTACACCAATCAGAAAATCTGGCTGGAGTTTCTGATTGGTGGACTAAAATCCCAACCGAATAGAGAATTAGTCGTGATGTCCCTTCCTATTTTTGTCTCTGTTCTGGAATCCGTTTATAATGTCCAGGATTAGAGCTTTTTCGAAGATCTGCGTTGCCTCTTTGTTTGCTGCTGGCGTTTTCTCTTTTCACTGGCTGATCCTAAATTCAGGGCCATAACAACGAGTAAATTGCCCGACTGAAGACATAACAACGGGTAAATTGCATTGGTTGGCCGTCCACTATTCAGCGAATACAGAAGTATTCTTCCCTCTAACGATATTGCTCAAGTCCTTGTATATGAGTACAGACGAGAACCCTTATCCACTACGAGGCAGTAAGAATTTAACGAGAAAAACTGCGTCGTGACTGCGAGATTTGTCTTCAAGTGACCATGTTCCCCTCTTATCTCACGATGCCAGGACGAGACTGGCTTTACTCAGAGCTCTGTCATAAAATATCTGTTGCTAATTTTCAAAACAATCCCACATTAAGTCTTTGGAATAATCATAGTACCCCTTATATGTTGATTCAGTTCTATTGTATTTGTTACATCTATCTGCCAGTGCGCGAGCTTTAGTATTGTGCCACGCAAAAATAATGCAACGAGGCACGCTTATATCTTGAATGCGACCATATGATAGAAACTACCGTGAAGGCCATGATAGAGTGAAGTACTTGGAGAATATAAAACAAATTTTGTGGGATGCATGTAGATAGAAATTTTCTTAATTTAATGTATATGATAATAATGCAGAAATTATATCGTCTGATTTACTTAGGTTACTTAGTTTTAATTGACGTCATAATATGCATAAATACTGACTGTTTGATGAATTAATTGCAATATTCTTCATTGTATTTTATTAAGGCTTTTACTGAAACTGTTTGATGTCCTTTTCTTCAGTCCCCTGTTCTGGGATTCCCATTCGTGCCCAGCCTCCATTTGGGCAAATGAAGTTTTAATTTAATTAAATATTATTGCAAAAGATCCACAATTTCTTTTTTTATATGATTTAAGTGATCTATAAAAAGTAAGGATAATAGTTTAAAATAATATTAAATAGTTAAAAATTTTATATTACCAGTTAACCACAAAAGTTCTTGCCGTTTTTATGTTGCCATAAAAGGAAGTGATAGAAGATATGCAAATGAGTGTGCAGTGTGGTCCAGATCTGTCAGGGGGAGCAGAAAGGTTAGCCTCTATAAATACAGGGCTATTGGGCATTCACATCAATCACATCTCGTGCGGAAGTAAAGACAAATGGAGGTATCGAAGGAGATGGTTAGGTGTTGTTTGCTTTATGACTTCAAGGGGGCTTGTCAGCAGCAGCATCTAGTTGCTGAACTTATTATTATTATTAAATCTTTATTTCACACTGAAAAAGGGAGTATACAGAAAAGAAAACAGTATGAAAAAGGGTCCACCAAAAAAGCTAAGCTTTAACAAGGGTGGCCCTTAATAAATCAATAATACAAATACAGTTAATAATTTATAACAATCCATTTTCTAATTTTCATTTTAAATACAATATACGAAATTATATTTTTAATGTCTAAAAGAATTTGGTTCCAAATAGTTATCATCTGATTATATATTGAATATTTACCTATATTTTTATAACATTTTGCTTTTCTTAAATTACCTTTTAACTCGTATTGTAATCATGAAAATTCTCATTAAGGAAAAAGTTCGACCTTTTAAAATTGATTTCTTTAAACATTTGTATACATATAGCACTTAAATGCGTTTGTTTCAAAGTTAAAATATTCACAGAATTAAAATGATTTTTTGTAAAAATAGGTAAATGATATAAAATTCTAAAAAAAACGATTGAGAATCTTCTGCAGTTGTGACATTAAAGTTACTGCAGCTTCACCCTAACAAACATTTAAATACATAATATAAGAGTTTATAAAAGCGTGATATAATGCTACACAAACTTTAAAAAACAATAAATTTCTATTTCTTCTGATAATTCCAATAATTGAAGCAATTTTTTCTGATATAAAACTTATGTGCTCTTTCCAACACAAATTTGCTGTAAACCACCCCTAGAATTCAATATTTACTTTAGTAGTAATTTTATTATTATTTCTTAAATAACATAATATAAATTCAGATTTTTCTGAAGTTAAAACTAAATCGTTATTGTGTTTACGGATGATGCTGTGAATAAACGCACTGCAAGGCATTGGTTCCAGAAATTCAGGTCAGGAGAATTTGCTATTTCTGATGAACCCCGCAGTGATCGACCACAAGCCTAGGCCCTGAAAACGGCCATAGAGGAGGACAGCAAGTTAACATGTGGTGAATTTGCCAGACGGTATCAGGTTCCTGATGAAACAGTCAGACGTCACCTGCACAGCCTAGGAAAGACGTACAAGTTGAGCAAATGGGTACCACACACATTGTTGGAAAAAACAACAAAATTCAACGAGTGACAACCTGCATGTCGTTACTTTCTCGACATCGCAATGCACCCATATTTAATCGAATACTTACCAGTGACGAAAAGTGGGTCTTGTATGACACACTTAAGCGTTTTCAATCCGGGACGCCGTGCCTCACACCTAAATCCACCCCTACACCCACGCAAGACCATGCTCTGTGTCTGGTGGACTAGACGCCAAATGGATCACTACGAGCTGCTATTTACTTACTTTTCAAACCCGCTTATGGTCACGGGGGCAGCAGCCCTATGGAGGATCTCCAGCGATCGCGATCTTCCGCCATCAGGCGCATGTCCTCCCTGGTAATATCCAAGCGACTCGAACCCAGATTCTCCATGTAGTCTAGCCACCTGGTTCTAGGCCGACCCCTTGGTCTCTTACCCACCGGCTTGGAAAATAACAACTGCCTAGGAAGACCAGTTTGTGGCATCCGTATCACGTAGCCATACCAGCGCAACTGAGATCTCTCAATTCAGAGAAGTAGCGGCTCAACACCTAAAGATTCCCTTATTGTGTTGCTGTACACTCTATCAAGTAGGATAACCCCTACCACATCTCAGAAATCTCATTTCGGCCGCGTGTACCCGCGATCGCACTCTTTCGATCATTACCCAAGCCTCATGACCATAGGTGAGAATGGGGACAACAATAGATTTAAAGACGGAGAGCTTAGCTTTGTTACCCAGCTCGCGTTTCGTTACCACGGATCGCCACAGTTCACGTCTGACACAGCTTGCTGCACCGATCCGAGCATCCAATTCCTTCTCCTGCCGTCCATCACTCGTGAATGCAATCCCGATATACTTGAATTTCTCCACCTGTCTCAATGAGGCACCCTTAACATGGAGAGCGCACTAAGCAAGGTTGTCTTGAAAGGACCAGAACCTCGGTTTTAGCCACACTGATCTTCATCCCAACTTCTTCACATTTGGCTGCAAACCAGTCTAGTGCATGCTGAAGATTCGTGCGAGAAGACCCAAGGAGGACAAGATCGTCAGCAAAGAGCTACCTCTCCACCAGGCAGTCGCCCACACAAACACGCTCATCACCTCGGCTGCCCCTGTCTATCCAGTCCATAAAGATAATGTACAAGAGGGGCGACAGTCCTCACCTTTGGCGGAGTCCAACACCCACGGTGAACGGTCTTGACTTAATGCCATTTATCCGGACACACATCTCAGAGCTTTCGTACAGAGACATGATAGAAACCAGTACTTGCCCATCCACTCCACACTCTTGCACGAGCTGCTATCAACTGGCCAAACCATCACTGAGGACCTGTACTCCCAGCAGTTGGAACGTGCGCAACAGGCATTGCAGCAGAAGGAGCCAGCATTGGTGAATTGCAAAGGGGTACTCTTCCTTCATGACAATGCCCGGTCACATGTGGCGTGGGTGGCCAGGGAAACCATAGAGCGATATTGGCTAGGAAACTTTTTGTCGTCCACCTTACTCACCAGATCTTGCTCCAACGGATTATCACCTTTTCCATTCTCTAGACAACCATCTTCGTGGAATATCCTACACCAATGGTAAACACCTGCTAAAGGCACTCATGGACTTCTTTGAGTCCAAGATCAGCAAATATTACAGCCAGGAGATTAATCAACTGGAGATACGTTGGCAGAAGGTGCTAGATGCCAATAGGGATTACTTTGGGAACTAGCAATACGTTACGTTTCGTGTACATCATTTTGTTCTCCGGAATTACAAACAACAAGAACTTACGTGGTTACCTGGTACCTGAGTTAGCTGCACAAAATTTTCTGAGATAGGAATATGCATATTTAAAACGTACAAAGGGAATTTTTTGCCATACATGAAAATATCTTCGCGAATCATAAAAAGTTTCAAATGAGGGTGGGGGAATAAAGACATTAACTCTAAAATAGCTCAGTGACAAACAATTTCATTACTAAAATTTTTCGCCTCAATAAGAGGAATCTGCCTATGGTGACTGCATTGACTTTTATTCGCTGAAATGAATGTTATAACATTTCTTTATTATTTTTTAACAAAATTATATCTTAAAAGGGTTAACGTATTTTCATAAGAAATATGTCAAGGCACAGTTTAAGATTCGTTCTAAGAGGGTATTAGTTTCATTCGGTTTTACATTTTGCCGTTTCAGCTTAGTTAGCTGCACAAAATTGACTACATACGTGTATGTTGAAACCCCCCGATCGGCCTGCTCCGGAACGTTACTGTTCTTTCACGATCCGCACCCCCTTATTGTCGAAATACTTGTGTAAATACGATTTGAGAAACTTCCTCGCTTTAACAAAGCTTCGTTTTAAATAGACATTTTTCTACAATAAATCTAAGCTTTCAACACTAAAGCGACAACAAAATGAAAAACAATGAAATTTCGTGATCCACGAGAAGATGTGTTACCCAGTGACAAAATATATTAAAAAAATAAACGAAAAATGAGTTACCTCAGAATATCTCCGGAGCAGCTAGAGATAGGACGCCTAGTCCTCGACGCCGTCCAGAAGGCCATGAAGTATGTGTTCCAGCGAACGCATAGAAAGAGTTCGCGTCGTACGCTTATCCTTTAAGGAGGTGTACCTTTTACCTAGATTGTCAATTTTTCCCCAGTCGGATTCGTCGTGAACCGCCGTAAATTCTTAAATAAGAAAACGAAAAGGAAAAGAATGTTGTTAAACTTAGCGTTGATAGGCGTTCGAATGAGAACCCTTGCCACGCATTGTTTAGTCGACGACGATGCTTGGGACTTTGGTTCCATAATACTTCGACACAGAGCCTATAAAACGACCAAAGAATTAGTTTGTCAAAAAGAATTCATAGAAACGACTATCCGGTATGGAGTTCTATAATTTGGGCCAGCCGGCTTTTATTTTATTTATATTGATCCGTTTGTTTTTTTGTTTATTAAACATTATTATAGACTTGCGAGACTTTTGTTGCGAACGACCAGCAATGATGAAGCTCCAGGCTTGGTGCGCAAAACTTTTTGTGCCGCCACACTCGGAAGGGATTGAACACAGTGCAGAAGATTTCGAACGTCGGAATCCGTCCTTCTCACTGATCCAGTCCACAGCTGCCCAGGTCAACTTGGTAGTAAGGTTACCCTGCTAACAGCCTTCCTTCCTAGTTCTAGTCCCATGTAAACTTTAGCTCTGATAGGATTTTTACCCCCCTTCTTACTTACCTGCCGAAGATTATACGCGTCTTCTCTAACAATTACAAGCTTTGCAAATAAAGAAATCATCTTGCGGTGATTCGCAGTACCTGTGAAAGAATTAAAACATTCATAAAACAAGAGAATTAATATATAATAATACTGTGCGTGTTGACAATAACTTACCTGACTGGATAGAAGTGGATTAAGAATAATGGTTAAAGATGATGATAAAATTAATATATAAAGTTATCGGTGGAATCGTTAAATGTTAATTCCGAAAGAGGATGGAGCGGCGTAAAATGGGAAATTCTAAACTCATCTTCCTAAAGTGGAATGAACATTCTTACTAATGCTAAACGATAAGAAGGTTAATGAGAAATTTGCAAATTTAAATGGATTTAATGATAGCGTGGAATGTTGATATTTGTTGTAGAATTGCAATTTGCTTGCCAATTATAATTAATGAGATATTTTCTTTTTGTTACTCTTTATTTTTTATTTTTTTTTGGATGCCCGAAGGCGAAAAGAACCGCAAGCTTTGCGAATACTGAAGACTCTAAGCCCATGTTGAGAAGACAGAAGAGGTTGAAAGTTGTATGATGAATAAAAAGATGAAAACTTCCGAGAGTTGTAATTAAAAGTTAATAAAGCCTCGGTTATTTTTGCATTTCACTACCGATTAGAATTTTCTTCTCTCACATCATCACCCACTATCACAGAGCAGTGGCTACAGGTTCCTTTTGAATTAAATTATTCCAACGTAAGTTTGAGGTAAGGATAAGGGGTCTGTCGGCCGTGTGTCTGTTACGTGCCGGCCTTGTGCGTACTTTAAGGTATCGCCAGACATAGGAGGACGTTACAATATGTAAGCATGGCATGGAATTTTTTTGTTAATTTCAATGTATTTTCTCGAATGATGAGTTTTTAAGTCAATTTCAGAGGAAAAAAATAATCATGGCATTGTCGTCTGGAATACACTAACCAAAAGTGATGGCACCCCCCCCCCCAATCTGGTTCCACTGCTTCCATTCTCGGAATGTAGGTACACAGGAGTTCTTGATATCACACAATCATTGTAATCAAAACTTGCTGTAGAAATGGCAGCACACCGAGAGCTATCCGCATTTGAATGGGGGATGATAGTTGGTGCCAGAAGGATGGGTGCCTCATATCAGACGTAGCCAACACCCTATAACTTTTCCGCACAGCCGTTGCAAGGGTCTATCGAGAGTACACCCAACGAGGGGTTACAACCCACTCCTTACTGATGCTAGAGATCTTCGCCGGGTCACCCAGCTAGCAGCTGCTGACCGATGGGCGACAGCGGGCCAAATAACCATGCGGTACAACCAGGGACGTCCCATAACAATGTCCGTGACGACAATTCGGCAAACCATGGCAGCTGCAGGGTTTGGAGCAGGATGCCATCGTCGGCAATGTCTCGCCTGTGAAACATCGATATTGGACCACTGAGGACTGGCAAAGGGTTGCCTGGTCCGACGAGTAATGGTTGCAGCTGTATCGGGCTGGTCACACGAAGCCATGGACCCCGCTTGTCAGCTGGGGACCACTCAGGCAGGTGGAGTCTTCATACTAGTCTGGGGCATTTTCTCTTGGCATGCAATGGGTCCGTTGGTGCATCTGACATCCACTCTGCGTGCTACTTCCTACGTCGATCTTCTTGAGGACCACTGCGCCCCTTCGTGAACTATTTTTACCCCGCGGGCGATGTCATCTTCCAGCAAGATAATGTGCCTCCACATACGGACCACATGCTATGACTTCAAGACATTGATTTGGCCTCCGCGTTCCCAAGATAGCAATCCCATTGAACATTTGTGGTATGTCATCGAAAGTTCTGTCAGGTCGTCATCAACACAACTAGTAAATGCAGCAAATTATGGAGTGCAGTGGAGGTGGCATGGCTTGCAGTGCCTGTGGATGTGTTCCGGGGACTGGTAGACTCTTCCAGGCCAGTGGTGGCCCAACACGTTATTATGCAGGTTGAGTGAGTGTACTCCAGTGCCATCAGAAAAAATAAACTCGTCCAAGGATGGAATAACTACGTCATCCATGACATTGCAGAACCCAGACCAGACCAACAGAAGCAATCCCAGATCATTGCACAGCCTCCACAGACTTGGATAGTGCGGTTCTTTAATCACCCTGATGCACTCATCATCAGGGCAAAATTCTAGATTCATCACACCAGTTGACTTTTTCCTCTGCTCCACACTCCAATTTTTGTCCTCCCGGGCAAACAGTAATCGTCTTTTCCTATTGTTCTCTGGATTTCTTGTGGCAGAGCAGTTGCTTAGTCCCAGTTTTTAAAAGTTTCCATCGCATTGTGCGGATGGATAAATTTTCGATTTTCTTGTTAAACTTTCTGTCAGATCTAATGTAGAATCTCTTCAGTTTTACTTCATCATGCGTCTTCATCACAGTTACTTTTCGAGGTTGATGATTCAGATCTTTCCTTCCAAGGCTTTATTAACTGTTGAACATTTTTTACTCCAATCCAGTATTTATCGCCGCAATCTCACTGCTTGTTTTTTCTGCTTGGAATAAGCCGACAATTTACTCCTTCTGAAACTAGGTGACATCTTTTCAAAACAAATGAAGCAATAAACTAACACAGGACAAGTTTAAGAAAGTATTTATTACCTACGTAAATTCGCACATGACTAGAGGTGTAAGCCTGTGATTGGCTCCTTAGTATTTGCATATTGAATATTCGACGGCGACTTTATTTTTGGCCAAGCAGTGTATTATCACCATCACTTACAATCATTATTTTTTTATCCCCTGCATGATGAGGTCTTCTCCAAATTTATCAAGCACTGAAAGAGCATAATCATAGTTGCCACCGCATAAGTTGAACGACAGGATGACGTCATTTCTAACGCCAGCCAACGTTAACGGGAAGTAAATCGCTTAGCTATTCCATGAAACATCCGCTTTCGTTTTCGAAACATTTCTTTCGTATTTATATTTAGTTTCTATTTTCGTTTTTTCTTTTAAATAGATAAATGAAATTAATAAATTATTAAATTAAAAAATGATGCAAATAGTCGACTCGAATGCAATTTGTTTTATATTATGACTTTTAATAGGCTTTCAACACCAAGGTTGACATTTAAGTTGCCAATTTAGCAGGGTGTATCCAGTTTAAAACCCATTGTTTTTTTTATTGTGCATTGGTTAAATTTTTAGCAATAATGTCCCACAAAGGACTCGCGAATGAAATAAAGTGCTAAATTAGCAATACTGGTTTGTAATCTGTTTCTAATCAACAATGGTTTAACCCATAATCCTCTGCGAAATCAAGGCTACAATTTTTGTGTAGAAAAATCATCTCCGTAGGATTAGCACTGTCTAGATTTTGAAGTTCGAAATAAATTTTTTTTTTGAAAAACCGGGACTTTTGTTCGAGCTCCGATAAGGCGAAGCCTGATAATAAGAGAAGACCAGGAACTTGGATGGAATTCATCTTTTTAGAGACCAGGAGGGACACTGTAGTCGTCCGCTATTACACCCGTTCGTTTTGATTCCTAGGCGTTGCAACATCCAGTAGCGAAGCTGCAGAAATAACGAGCTATTGCACGAACTTTAGGGTTTGCTACATTTTCCTTCTAGCATATTTTCTTCTTTCGAATCAGTGTAGTTGACGGTTTCGACTTTTTTTTTTTTTTTGCACGACCGTAATGGCGGCGCCCATGAGACGACGTAATGGAAAGGTGAATACGACGATAACGCAAATAAAACCAATTGAAATCAATTTTCACAAAGAAGATTTTACTAGAAAGAGCGATTCAGTTTCAGTTATCGTCATAAGAAGTATACTTTCAGTGTCGTCCACACAAAAAGATTTAGTTATAATAAAAATAAGGAGCTGGGGCTCAGTAGATTGTACTTTTGGGGTCCCACCTAGTCAAATAATTAAACACAGTTAGAACGTAAGATATTAATGAAAAAAAGAACGGAAAATTCCGCTTACTGAATTTGAACCAAGGACGAGTATCACGGTTGCAATTGAATAATTCATAAACCGTCACACCAAAGCTTTTAGTAGCTGAGATCATAGTATTAAAAGGTGCTCCTTTTAATACTATGGCTGAGTGAATACGTGAAGTCACGGAGTGAATGTGATGCACAGAAAGTATCGATACGACAGAGTGGCGAAATAATTCTGGGATGAAATGAATGTGATTTCCTACGTTTATCCAGTCTATTGAGTCACAAATCAATTCTGGGGCATAACTGATGTGACGACTTGACTAAACGTACTGAATAAGTCAAATTGACTTGACTGTCAAAATGATCCTGAGCGAAGTGAATGTGGCGATTTGAAGCATCGAAAAAACAGATTCATACCACATGATATGTGACGAAATGATCCGCTATCTATTTAGATATTTAACTTGCAATTTTTTTCTTAATTTTGTGAATCTACTCCAGAATTCGCTATTTACTAGGAGGTTTAGCAAAAGGCTACTTATAAAAATGCACGCTCGGTCTGTACGTTTATCCGGCCATCCGACCATTCGCCGTTTGCACAATAACTTGAAAACGGATTAACTTTTTCAAATTCTGTTTTTAGAAATATTACCGTCAACGTTTTAGCTCGGCTGTGTAAACTTTCAGGCTTTTTTGTGGATCCCTTCAAGTCGAATCCACGTGTTAAAATAGTAACCGTAAAGAACACCAAGATAATGGCATGTTGTAGATCAATCGATTCGTCAAGAATGAATAAACTGCTACTTTCTGTTCATCTTTTAAGCATTGTGATATGGGCACGAGCACGTGAATTCGTTTTGACGAAGCTCAATAACTCAATCACTCAATAATTGAGCAATAAAATAGACGTAAACTTGGAAAGAATCAAATGATGTTCCGTTGGTTATTAGTAAGTTAGCTAGACCTTAAATTCTGGAATTTAATATTACTTCTACGTCACAGCTAAAGCTCCTTGGAATGTAAGATTTTATTCTTATTTCATTTTGGAATTTTTTTTACTATTTATTAGAAGAAACGGCAGAATAATATTTTTACATTTTAATTGTTATTATGCTTTCAGAAAAGTATAAACATTTCAATTATCCAATTATTACTGTCATAAAAAGCAAGAAAACCAAAACTATCAATATACTGTCAATGACTATTACAGAAAGAAAAAACATTTCCAAAACATAAGTAGTGAAGTTAGGATAACTTACTATAACTTCACTACTAGAAATTTTTTTATTTGTTTTTTTATTGTACATTCTACGTGCTTCAGTGTCTTCCTGGGTTACCAAATTATTTTCATAATTATTAATGCAAATCTGTATTAAAAGTAATTTAACTATTATCAGTATAGAGACTATAATAAAATTTGAATATTAATATGGATATATTAATTTCCATGAACTCTTGATTTTTAAACCCTATTCAAACTGAACGCGCGACTCTTATTTTTAACAACATCGCGAAAGGTTTCAGTTATGAACGAAATGCTAAAAACGCCATTAGATGGCAGCACCATATAATGCCTCTCTTCCTTAGGGTATAGTGGCAAGAAGGGGTTGTCCCCTTCTAGCTACTATACTTAGGGGTTGTCCACAAATTACGTTTTCCATCCGTGGGGCGAGGGGGTACCGCGAAATGCTGACGGAGAATGAGAGAATGACAAGGAGGGCTTGGGGGTTCTGCCCAAGATGACAGTAATCACTAATCAATTTAAACTAATTTAAATACATAAATAAATGCAAATTTATAATTGACTTGAGGAAAATTTTGAGACGCAACCATTCCAATTTCACACGGCATCTGCAGGGAATTAATTACATGAGTAGACAAGACCATTTTACCACAGATGAAAGAGATATTGTTCCATGTTACACAACGAATTAAGAACAGTGATATCCAGATTCAGATTTGCAACAAACTTGATTTTTATTTTTAATACACGTTTCGGTTTTAAACAATCTTCAGTTAAAATTTACAAGATTTTAAATGTGAGCAATTTATAATCCCATGCTAATTAACATAAAATGATAATTGCGCCCATACGGGCACTTTTCATCCCCAGTCAATCGTGGGAAAAATTTACATAGGTGGAGAGTAAATTTCTAACAACTAAGTAAATGGAGAAATTTTCGAACAAATACATAAGAGAATGTTATAAACACATAATTAACAAGAAATGAATCCTCCCGAGGAAAGTATAGAAAAGTAGCGGAAGTCCTGGGATCATCTATTTATCTCACTTTTTAACTCCCCCCCCCCCATCCCGATTTTTTAAATCGAAAAATTGATTTTCTCGAACGTAGTATTTAACAAGTATAAAAGAGCTCTATATTCTTTTGTTTCTCATCATTTCCGATCAAATGATATATCACATGCCGTATGTTGCCTTAGTTCTAAAGACAAGTATCTGCCACCCCCACAACTCCGACCCCATTGGGACAATTTGGCCCAAACTTCATAGTAATATAGATCTTGCTTAGAGGAAAGTGCATATCGAATTTTACTCCTTTGTATGCATAAATACAGACTTTCGTTCCGTTTTAATTTCCACCCCCGAAACTCCAACCCCAGTGGGCTAATCAAAACGAAACTAAATAGTGAAGTTGTACATGCCCATAGTAAGCTACATTCCGAATTTCAACCTTCTACCTCAAAAATACGGGAGCAATGAAGGGGACGGACGGACAATGTGAAACAATAAATAGCTCCATTCTTCCGCTACTTAATAAACCAACTGATTAACAAAAAACAAATTGTTAATCAAGCCATGTTAACAAACCAATAGACATATGTAAATATGGATGGATTTAATGATATATACAGTGTATACCCCTTATATTTATATAACTATACCTATTTTGGGTTAAATGTAAACGTATACGAAAAAAAGATGAGAAACAAAACTCTTAACACAACGCTAAACAATGTTCTTAAGAAGTATTAACTGATAAGCCAGTGGGGGAATGCAGACACCAAAAAAAATTATTATTATTATTAAAAATTGTTTCACCCAAATTTCCACTTTCATTATAGAGTAATTTTCTTATTTAAGAGGTTTACACTAAAGTTGAGAAGCAAATGTATGTTTTACGAACAAACCAGTTCGCTTACAGCACGTTCACAGGCAAATCCTATTCATCCCAGTGATCAGTTTCCAAATTTGTTTGTAACACTTGCACTATCTCAAAGCTATCCCAACAAGTACAGGATACTCCCATATGACGTATATTGTCCAAGTGTGCAGGAAATTTTCACCAATGCATTTGCCAAATTTATGGTTTTTATTTCCCTTCTGTCATGCGCATGAAACTGCACAAAGCAGTTCGTGGCAAAACCTCTAATTTGAATGCTCCTACTACTGTACAACACATAGCAGTCGTTGATAACATTACCTGCAAACAAGAAGAGATAGACTTGCAATTATCTATTAAAGATGATGATGATTTTTGTGTGGCTTTGCGAATATGATATTTCTGACGTGTTCGTTCCTGAAGCAATTTCAAAAAATACGCCTGTAAAATTAAAGATTTGGAGATGTTGGCTACCTCGCCGTGGATTAAAGATGTGTGTTTCAATAAATGGAATGTTTTTCCCTTTATGGTGCCATTATTAACCGAATTCAAAAAAAGGAGGTTATCAATTCGATGCATATGTATGTAATATTGTTGGAATTGCACATTATTCGTATATGTTAGTTCATGTGGGCTTCTAAATAGGTGTGCCAAATTTCTTAAGTGTGTGTATGTATGCTTGTATGTATGTATTGTTGCACTTAATCATCGATCTCTCGGGGCCAGGAGCTGATACAACCACAACACCTGACTCCAAGGCAAAGTCCCTAACAGATACCTTTTTAACTACTCCAACCCGTAGCCACTAGCTGAACCAAAATGTGTGTGACCATATAGTAACATTCTTAAGTTATTTATCCATGCGTAAAGGAAAAAGCTTTATCTGGGGCTTTATTCTCTGACAAAATCTGGGGCTTTATTCTCTTGAATAACGTCAAAGATTAACATCACAAGCAAAATGGAACATACAAATTTTATATTGGGAGGGTTTTCTTTTCTTGAGATTGTCTTTCCCACAAATCCTGTTATTCTGTTTATCTTTGTGTTTTTCTTTCCTTTTTAAACTCTAATCTTCCCTTCTATATTAACATCAAGTTTTGCTCTTATCTTATAATCCCTTAAATTAGATTACTTCCTACTTTGTTTAAAGAAAATAAAGGAACAGCCCGCAGCAGTCAGAAAAAGAAATAAATTCCAAAAAATTAGGTTTCTTCGTTAACCATTAACAACTTTTCCTTTAAATTAAATTCATAACTCGTTTTGTCAAAATTCATTTAATTTTTCCCGAAAACATAAAGGTAGATTTAATAAAGCTTCAAGGAATCCGAACGTCCGTTTTTTATACCCCGGGAGATCATTTTATCTTTCTTTCGATCAGGCACATGATCTAGCTTTATCTCAATTATCGATTTTCTTACACTTAGACCTTCAGTATCAAACTTTAAATTGTTCTAGCAAGTGTTTGTGGTTAATTCTTTCTTGACATTCTCTTTTATTTTAGATCAATTCTTTCCAATGGACACCGCCAGGAAGTACAGCCTGACCAATGGGTAAGGTAAGTAGGGAGGGGGGGGGGTAATGACTATCGACGGGTTAATTAGTATTGGTTAGTACGGGCACTGATCTTAAACTACTGATACCTCACAGGATTCCCATCAAATTCATCGCAAATCACACTGTCGTCGTTTGACTCGGTCTTGGATTTTTCTCCCAGAGAAAGAATGAAACTTCTCGCCGTTCTTCCAATTGAGGTCATGAAGTCTTCTCGAGGTCTTTCCGTTTCTCTTCTCCGTAGATTTCTGTGAATATAAAATCAAAAAAACAAGACAGTTTCTGGCTAAACCTAATAATCATGGCCGAAATTCAAACGTTTTTACCAGACGAAAGGGTCAAACCACGCCATGAAAATTTGGAGTGAACTCTGAACTTTAGATGTCTATGTCCCAGGCTCCGGAGACATCGTGGTGCTGAAATACTCATCGGTTTCTCACATGCTTCCTCTCGAACACTACATCAAGGATCAGCGTGGCTTCTCTCGTAGATCTGTGGTTGAACCGGACATCTCGCTTGCTCCAAAAAAACTCGCCCGCTTACTCTGCCTCTTCCAAAATGTATCTATTTTAGAAGCTAGTTGAAAACCGAAGCTCACATTGTTATCGTCTTCGCGCGACCAACAATCCAATATCCAAAGTAATATAAACTTTTTATTCTCCAACAATGCCTCTGTTAAAAATATGTCGAAATTATATTAAATTTATTTTATTTATCACAATCCTGATTCTTTTCATTCAATACAATTCCTATTTTTATTATCCACATATAGTCATTTCCATATTATTTCTGTTTTGTTTCCTATTCCCTCTCGATAACATTTTGCGACCGCAACAGTCGGATATTTACTAGCAGGCGGGAGTGTATCCCCGTAAAAGAAAACGTCTTGTTTTGTTTTGAGACACTCATGGAACGTCAAAATCCTTTATTTTGGCGTTACAGTATGTATGTATTGTAGCGTACCGTTGTTTTTTTGGACTGTTTACAATAGTTTTTCACGAGGAATTTTTTTTTACAATAGTTTTTCACGAGTCGTTCATACCTATGTATGTATCTCGTTTTCCTGCATGATTTGGTTGCTTTGACGCTGACGGCTCTCGCTCCAGTGTTTGGGTTGGGCTTCTGGAGGGTACGAATCGACATTCCTTTGTTCCTTATGCCTTTAAATTCGACCGTTTGGTCATTTACTAAATGAAGCAATTGTCTTCGTCGTAGAAAACTTCATGAATTTCTTAGTTCATGGGAGGTTACTGTGTTCCCCCTCCTAATAATAATAATATTAAATGGTTCACATGACGCGTTCGTATTGCGTTATTTAGGAAAATTACTTTACCTGGTTTATATGGAGTCTGTCTCCCTTCCCCTCTGGTTCCCTTCTTTCGAGGAAAAATATACTTACTTTCCGCAATATTTGGCCTGGCCAGGTCGCCTTATGACTATTTTGGATTATTTATCCGTTTGTGGAACCGAACTACGAGGTTTGAAATATAGTAGTCTACTATACATTACCCGATTTTTTTTTTGAACTAAGAGTCTTGCGAAACAAATGTTTTTGTGACTTAGAAGGCCATTAGCGTAATTCTTACGACTGTTAGAACTCTTCGGTTGGAGTTTATACAGGGTGTTTCAAAATTATGTACAATAAATTTAGTGACATATTCTTCAGGTCAAAAGAAGACGAAAATGTTCTATAGCACTTTGTCTGGAAACGATTTATTTACGTGATACAGCCAAATAAACCCGTGGCTCCAAACTACAGGAATTGTTCAAAGTGCCTGCCAGCAGCTCGCATGCACGCTTCGGCTCGTTGCATAAGCGACCGTCTGATGTCATGGAAAAGTTCGTCGCCAGCATTACGAACGGTTTGGCATGCATTTTCAATTCGTTGTCGCAGATCCATAATGTTAGGAACTTCTGTGCTGTAGGCGATCGTTTTCAAATGACCCCACAGAAAAAAGTCCAAGGGATTAAGGTCGGGCGATCTTGCAGGCCAGGCTACCGGTCCACCTCGACCTATCCACCGATTGGTGTATGCAGCATTAAGGTGTGCTCGCACAACATGGCTGAAATGTGCTGGAGCGCCATCATGCAGGCTGAGACAACTAGGGTCTGCAGCAAGACGACGTTGTATCCATTGGCAAAATCGTTGTCGGTGTGGATAGTCCGTTGGGTTCAGTGCCTGAACCAGTTGCAGGTGGTAAGGATGCAAAAGCTGACAGTGAAGAATGCGCCAAACAGATGAGTGCGGAATGTGTACCATGGAAGAAATACGACGGGTGCTTGTCTGTGGTTCATCATGTGTGAAGTCAATTATCACATCCTCCTCATCCGGAGAATGTGCTACAGGCCGCCCTTGCCCTGTTTGACGGCCAAAGGAACCACGCTCCATCAAATGTCTGTCGACAGATGCAAATGTTCGGTTATTAGGCAAACGTCTATTCGGAAAGCGTCTTCTTACTTCCACAGCATTTCCGTCTGCAAGACCATACATTAAGTGCATGTCAGTGTATTCTGCACTGGAATACGTGTACATGATTTTTTTTTACGTAAATCGTAATGCGTATGTCAAAGCACGCAAACGTTCTGAAATTGATATTCCTAGTGGATGCACAGTAGTGAAACTACAGTAATGGAAACAACCGTACACAACTAATAGAACAACCCTAAAGTAGGTTTAAATGGAACAAACAACTCAACCTAGTGTTGGGTCGAAACGCTGGAACTGCTAAAATATCATCCGCTAACTACGGTGTGTCACGGATGTTTGCGCAAGCAGTGGAAGATTTTAAAGAAAAGTCATGAAATGATAAACAGCCATGTAGCCATAACATAAGTTAATTTTATTCACCATAAAATTAAGTAAGAATACCAAAGAAAAGTAAATACAAAATAAATACTATAAGTAAAACGTAGTCTTTCGTTTAAAGGGAGAAAGACATGACGAACGTATCCTTTAACACGAGGATTTACGTCCCGTGATTATCAAAAGAAACACAGTCTAATTGATAAGAACACGATTGGTACGGCACTAACGCACGTACAACGGACTCTGGACTGAACTTGCGAAATAAGAAGTCTTGCCATAACAAGTGGAGAATTCTTAAATTTGATAGTAGGAAAAAGGCTGTACACTGAGGACCCCTCAAGGAAAACAGCGACGCAAAAGGCGTAAAACGGCAGAGGAGTCAGACTATGCTCCTGCAATATAAAAACAAAGCATATCATTAGACACGCACATGGAACGCTCAACGCGCATGAGACTCAGCGTGGGATAAAATGTTTTTATGAGCGAAAGAGAGGATAGAAGGCATAGGTTAAGGAGACCAGCTTACCTCTGCGGTTGAAAAAGGGCACCTAGATCCTCCTCCAGGTAGGCACTTAGTCCCCAGGGCGCAATTATCGTCCAGCTTCCAAATTCCACTTTGGAAAGACTATTTTCGTGACGTGGTTCAGGACGTTTGGTCCAGAATGGGAGGCCGCATATCCAGACCAGGTTGTGGTACGCCGATAACGGAGAGAAGACTTGATGCAGCCAACGTTCTCTCCGAATTCCGCTTCCTTCTACGTGGACACCGTTGCTCGTAGAACTTTGCCAGTAGTTTTGCGGCCCAAACCTGCTGCCTACGACGTCGGTCGCTGCTCGCCCCAGCTCGTTGCTCAATTCAACGGCGAAAGGTCCTTTTAAGAAAAATAAACAAGCACTTTGACGCTGCGACGGCCATGCACCCGTTTGTTCGTGCAACACGTTCTCTGCCTGCTCTGCCAGCGATGGAACTCGAGACGGAGGGACCTGAGAGACACTCGAACTCATGGAAAAACACCATTCCCGTCGTTCAGAGCTCGCATTCTCTCTCCTCAGTTCGAAAGTTCGTTGCTTTCCGGACGAGATGCTTATCAGACCTTGTCCCTTAGCTGGTTCCTCCTTTCTAACCGTCCTCTCATATTTTCCCCTCTGAGTCTCGATACTCGCGCGTTTGCGCATCTGACGCCTGTTTCCGCTCTCCGCGCTCTTGTGCTGCCATCTATTGCCACTATGATGCATATTGCATTTATTAATATTACGACTATCGATCGTGGCAACAGATGGAGCCTGAGGCTTCTGCCTCTTAGGCTGGATATGCTGCGAAGCCCTACATTCGCGCACGCTCATGCCGTTGCTCACAATACCCTGTGACATCCTCGCCCCAGCCGATCGCTGCTTTGCCTGCGATAAGTTTTTCTGGCGGGGCTTCCTTTGTGTTTTTCCAGGCACAGGGCTAGTAGTCCTTTGTTTTTTGAAAAACGCCTCTATAAGCCCACGACACCTATGTAGATGCTCCTCCGGCTCCCAAGTCGGCTTAGGATACCCTGCCCAGCGCACGAGGAATTGTCGTTTTGGCTTTTTCCCCCTTACATCAAGTAACTCTTGAACCTTGTATACGTCCTGAAAGTGGGGATCAGGAATCGGACCCGGGGGCTTGCTGGGATCCTGCCTCTTCCTCTTAAATTTCTTTAAAAAAGAGCAATGGATTACTCTATTCCCTCCCCACTTACGGGGTATCTTCACTCTGGCCGAAACTTTTTTAACGACTTCTAAGACCTTAAACGGCCCCAAATATTTAGGGAACAACTTGTGCCCTCTCTTGTGCTTAAGTCTCGTCAAACGCTATGACCTCGGAAACCCATGTATTATAAATACATGGTCAACTAATAGTTGCGCGGTTTCCTCGGCTGTAATAGATGAATGGCATGGGAGCAGCCTAACCCTTTTCGTTAGCTTATCTGTAACAGAGAGTAATGTGTCAAACCCCTTTTGTGTTCGAGGCAGGGGAAGGACGTAATCCAACGTCACCGTATGCCAACGTTGCGGCGGAAGCTCAAGAGGTTGCAGACTGCCGAATGGCTTTTGGCGAAGGACCTTATTCGCCTGACACAATTCGCAGGCATTCACGAATTTGGTAATGTCTGAAGCCATTCCCACCCACGTATACATTTCCGAGGCCTTGGAAATTGTTTTGTAAATTCCCAAGTGCCCTGCCATTGGCTCACTATGCAATGTAGCAATAATGGCATCAGTAATCTTCCGTATATGCGGGATTATCATTTTGGTCCTATTAGCAAACTTCTTGTATAAAACACCCTGCTCCATAAAATAGGGGGGTTTAAGTTTACCCATGCGTTCTTTAACAAAAGAATCTTTCGCATATCCCACCTTGATTTGTTCAAGTAGGTGTGAATCCCATATTGGCTTGGACTATTTGTCCTTCAATATGACTATAGAAGTCCACACTCTTGCTATGGGTATTTTCGGGTTACGATTCTTTTGTGCCCGCCTCTCTTCTTAATTCGAACGTCCTCTAAAACCCTTACTTCACGTGTCTAGGCGGTTTTCTTTTTCTCGCAGGTTACAGTAATCCCACTCCTTAACAAAGAGATTAAATGATGTGCTCTGTAAGCGTCACCTTCTCCATGCTTCAAGACGGCATGCACTGTTGAAAAATTCTTATTAACAGAAGCTAGACAGTTCTGAAAAAAAAAATTGTCTGGCCAGACTTCTAATCAAAAATAATGACATGCATCCACTTTGAACGATTAGCACTGTAGCATCAAGTGAGGTATACTTTTCGAATTTAGTGACATTAGGTTGTTGTTTGGCACCTTAATAGTCACAGTAGGGGCAATAATTGAGTGATTTCGTTTATGGGGATTAAGAATTTAACTGGGACTTGTTGGGTTCCTAGTTTTATGGGGCAAAAGATAAGTTTGGCATGTATTCGCTGAATTTTAGGACGAGGTCCATTTGCATTGTTCCCTTGGAGTTTTGTTGATAACTGACTCCGATTCCAGCTGTTTCTAATTAAACTTATTTTTGAGAAAAGAAATAAAAATGTTTTTTTTTAAATAATGTTTAATAATATTTTTTTCTTTTTAAATTTTTTCCTCTTTGCAGTCAAAATATTCCATTTTTTTAAACATTATGTAAAGGTCCATACCTTACACGAACATTATAATTTATTTATAATTTATTTCATGTGTTAAATCCTTAATGTGCGAACAGAAAGTGATGGAATGCCCGTTGTTATTTAAAAACAGCAATTTACGCTGTAGAGTGAAGCTTTTATAATGTTTATTCTCGTTTTCTACAGCGAGTTGCAATTTCTGAGTTTTATAATAAAGTTAGAATTTTAAATGAAAACTCTTTATGAATCTCTTTGTTTGACTGCTGAGTTTGTTTATTGCCTCAAGTGGAACCGTGACTAATGTTCGTTTCCTCTCTCTTAGGAAATTCAGCATGTGTTGCTTGGGAATGGAGCACTTGATCCCCCCCCCCCCCCGTTCTTGCCGTCTCAATGTCTTTGACATTGAGCAGTCTCTATTGAATTTGGTTCAGTCGATAGGGTTGCGCCGTGTGGATACTCCAAGAATAGTAAGCTCCATCCCCTCCCACGACAATTTCGGACCTTCGATGACAAGCTTATTGCCTTTTGGCATCTTTCTCGAACCTTCCAGAGTTCTAGCAGGTGGTTACGCGTCCTTTTGGCGCCGTGAACAAGGAAACCAGATGTGAAGGTGGAGATTCCAATGACCAGCCCGTTTGACCTCTCAGATTTCTCGCTGATGACGTCATTCATCGAACGTGATTGGTACGGGGTTTTCATCCCAATTCGGACAAGGAAACTTTGAGTTTCTCAATCTGAGATAGTTCTCTTGGCCTTTGCACTGTCAAGAAGCTCCAGTGGCCTCTTCTGATTATTTGACCTCTATGTAGTCTGGTAGCGTGCGTAAGTAATTCGCTGGATCTCTTGGCCTTCGCACCATCAAGAAGCTCCAGTGGCCTCTTCTGATTATTTGCCCTCTATGTAGTCTGGTATTGTGCATAAGTAATACGCTGGATCTTTGTTATCCGCTGGTTGCAGAATCCATTGCTTCCGATAACTGGTATTGAGCCACCTATGTAGAGGGAACACCTAAATTTCTATACTTTCCTTTTTATTCATTTAATTATGGTGCAACCAGTTATTTCTATGTCCCGTGATTTCTCAGTTAGTTTGCCCCTTTTCCATTCGATATGTCCAACCGAGTCGACCAGAGATTCTCCCGAGGAAGCAGACGACCTATGCTAAAGAGATGTCATGCCACGCCCGAGGCAAGAGTTGCTGTTCTGTCCAGAGTCTGAGAGTTATAAATTTTCAGTTCCCTGGCCATTCAAAGCGTTTTCCACTATCTTTTTATGGGGTTTCTGATTGCCATGATTATGAGAAGTGGGAATATACTGTGGATGAAGACATGATGCAAAAAAGACGAACCTCTTGTTCACAAAGAGATTGAAATACGTATTCGCCCATTAAAACGTTAGTGCACAAGAGGTTCGTCTTTTTTGCGCCATGATTATGTTATTTATTCCATTTGGTACTTACCTATTGGGTTTCTATTAGCCATGGCCATTTCATTTACTCAAATTGTTACTTATTTTCCCGACCCTGTTAGGGCGGTCAAAGGTTGTTTAAGTCTTATTATTTACACTTAATTTGCCCTTGAATAACTTCATTTACTATTTGTTCGTCTTTCTGTCCATCACCTTCTTCCAGGCCGTACCTGTTTGCGTATGAAACCTAATGTGGGGTTCTTATTAATTATTACCCACTCAATTCGGCCATACCTTCTAAATTTCCGCTTCATTAGTGGTGGCGCAGTGACTGCATCAAACCTGAACCTTACATTGAAGGCTCAATCGTCTAGCTCACGATTTAATGGTCTTACATTTCGGACACAGTTGACAGAGATTTCGACTGTGACCCTTATATTTCTGGCACATAGCCGATAGGATTATTTTGGCGCCTGTAAGGCGAGCCTTGCTATTAGTTCCCAATTGTAATTTTATTTTAATCATTACTTTTTCCTTTAATTTTAAAACAGAATTATATTGTTAAAACCTTCTATTAGCCAAGCATTGTTTCTATATCGGTGTTCTTTCCTTTTAAAACAATCGCTACAACGAATTTGCGCGCTTTTACACAAGCAGTCTTTTGTTGATTCATCTGACTTTGTGCTCGAGAAGCTCTCATGTTTTTTTTTTCTTTTTTCCTTTTTCCTAGGTTGGTGGACAAGACTTGGAATTCAGTCGGTTGTCAGTTTTGGTCGGAGCCAGTTCATGTAATGTCTGTCAAGACTTCTCCATCCCTTCCTGTTCGTTTTGATGTTAAGCCATTCAGATTGTAGCTTGAGAATGGTGCCTTTGGCCTATTAACGGTAATGCAGTTCGACACTTTATGTGTTTCTTGAGATTTTCGTTGGAAGCAGTTCCCTCGTTTTCTGGACATGGATCCCTCTAGCATAGCATTAATCGACAGCATGTTGCCTCTGTTAAGGCTCTCTATAACCAATGGACGAATTCTTACCTATGAATATAATTCAATGTCCTTGACTATTATACTTGCACTTGGATTCGCCACTTTTCAACTGAACGTTTGGTTGCTCAAGGCGTTAGTTCCGATGGACGAATTCTTCAGCCCTGGCCTGTCGATTTCGCTGAATTGCTATGATCGAACTTTCTCTTGAAAAAAGGAACAATATCTTTGTTCTAAACTTTTTCTTCATTTTCCTTTATTCACTGCTGGAACTTCTTTTTAATGTGTGCATTTAATACATTATTCTACTTTTGCCTTTATTTTTTCTTTTTACAGTTACCTTCGGTCTGGAGAGCGGTACCATAACAACCTGTTGTCATTGTCTTCTCCCTCCTAGTGTAATCTTCAACTCAATTCTCCATATGCGGTGTTGCTTCTTGTTGTTCCTTGTCATTTGAGCCACTTTGTTACCAGCCATCATGCAAAGTTTAGGAATGATTCTATCACATGACCATCACCCGTTTTGTGCCCAAAGTTTTCTCCCTATTTCCTTGAAATGATTTTTTTCTCCTTCAGTGTGTGATGCCACGATTTGTTTTCTGTACAATTACCATTTTCTTTCCCTGTTTTTTGTTTTCTCATTTATCTTTTTTTCCCTTAGATTTCACACTTCGTCCGAGGGACTTCAACTTCCCTAGAAGTTTTTTTTGGTTCAACCACCGTCAATCAATCCACAAAACGGTTGGATCTTTCTGTTTCTTTAGCAAAAGTCCAAACAATTATGAATACAAGACAGTCGTCAATTCTTGATTTATCGGTCTGGTTCTTCATACTTTGTTAATGGTTCATCGGGTTGCCACTTCATCAACGTAGATTCGGCATTCCAGCCACAAATGTCTTGCAATTATCTTGAACTCATTGTAGTATTTTCCACAACTTCTTTTATTTCAGTTATATGCAATAAACAATCATTTTTGCTTGGAATCGCTATTATGACTTAATCCCTTTTTAGAAATAATTTTGATAACTAAAGCTTAGCTCAGCCCATAACTTAAAAACTTTTTGGGGTATCTGTAATTAAAACTTAGCCTAAGCTAATTCACTTTCTTAAATTTGGGGATTTACTTCCTTTGAATTAAAACGCTGTTTTAATTTCTTGTATTGCTGTTAAATTAATTAGTCTTTACCTCCCCTGTCCTGACTTTAATAGTAGTTTTGATTTACCTTCTACTTATCCTTGAGACCATTTAGCCCTTTGGCCTGTGCGCACTTGGCAATAAGCACGCAACAGTATGTATGTATGTTTGTCTACGTATTTCTCAGAAACTAGAAATCGAATTAAAATAACTCTATTTTCATTGGATTAAGTATCTTTCAAGTTAGGGAACAGTACAATTTTAATCAAAATCGGTTCAGTAGTTTTCAAGAAATTGACTGATATAGCTAGGCGATAGTGAAAGTTTCATCAAAGTCGGTTTTTTTATACTGTGTTTAATCTTCTTTTAACGGACTTCAAAAAAAGAAGATAATCTATTCGATTCGTATGTATGTAATATTTGATGGCTGGAGATGGAAAAATCCTCAATAATCAAACCAACTTTGTAAGAAATCCTATTTTAGACACAGTGAACAGCATCATCATCAAAAGAAGTACCAATGGAGAACACTAATAAGGTCTGCTTAAAAACAGCAAGAGCAAGAGTAGTCCGCTTATAACAGCAGTCCGGTTGTAAGAGCATTCCAAACAATTGTAACTTCGCATTTTGTAAATTTCTCAGTAATTAACTTGACGAATCAAGCATATTCTTTGTTAACCAGGCTGAGGACGATCAGGACGATCAAAACGGACTAGCTCTTCAAGGTATCACTCTACTCTCTCTTCAGGTATCATTTCATTACTCTCATTTCACGGTGCACCCTTTTCAGGGCGATACTCACATCCTATACGTCTTATGTGCTGGTCTCTGGCGTTGGAATTAATATTCCCGTAAATCAGTACATCGAGACGCTCATTATCATTCTAGGTCCCTGGCGTTGGGATTAATTTCCTCGCAAACCTAACTAAGGACATTTTTTCATATCATCTTTTATTATTCTAATCTATTATTATTCTAATCACTCACGAGTGGATCCCTGGCATAGAATTAATTTTCTCGCAAACCTGACTTGTTCATTTTTTCTTAAAGCTAGGTGCGTCCTTCTTAGGACGGCTTCTTTAGCACACACCTAGCTGCGAGGTTACTCCTCCCCCCCCCTGGTTCTTACATTATAAATGATGGCTTCGTCCAAATTAACCACGTTGAAGTCGGCAAAGGAGTCTTTGCTAGCACCTGCCGGTAAAAGTGTGTCCTGCGAAAGGGCCTACAGGGATGCTTGTTTGGATCCTAGGTTTGGTGCATTTGACCTAGTATTTAATGAAATGCTAGAAACTCTCAGGAATGATATAAACTCTAAGTACAATGCACTGGAGGCGAAGGTCGACTCCTTACGAACAAGTTTTGATGAGAAATTCAATGGAATCAACACGGAAATTCAAAACTCTCGTACAGACGTCATCAACAAGATAAATGATTTTAGAAAAGCCTTTGAGAAATCTTTCGGGACTCCAAAGGCGGGAAACTCAACGGAAGATAATAAGGTAAGAGAAAATTTTCAACCTATCTCGCTTGCTAAAAAAGTGCATGGACTGGAGTCCAAGGAAATAAGTGATGCTCGTGACTGTTCGACAAACGGTGGCAACAAAAGAAGCCATTCCGACGGAAGTGATGGAGAAGTGGAAGACAGTGCCTGGCCAGTTGTTCGTGCCAAAAAACCCAGAAGGGGGACTTGGACGGAAAATTCCCAGATTAAGGTAAGTGAAGAGAAAGGCTATTTATATTCCCCCTATTATCATTAGACATTACGGGAAACCGATTAAGGAAATACAAAATGAGATAAAAAATCACGTACTACACATACCGGATGCTCAGACATTATCAAGATTAAATGCCAAGATGAGGACATGCATAAAAAACCCTCGTGACAGGAATCAAAATGAATGGTGTGCTTAAAATCCAGCATCATCAGCTCAAATCTGAGAAACTGTTCAAATACATTGTCCGTAATGTAGATATAACGTATGACATGGAAGATTTTTGCTCAGACTTCAGAAACACTAACTACTTCCCCGATAAGGCAGTTAGACTTAAAAAAGCAAATGGTGAAGTTTAGATGCCAATGGTTCTACTACTCCTACAAAACACTAAGCACAATAAATCTTTCCTAAATTTAAAGCGCATTGGTCCACTTGCTGTAACAGTTGAATTGTTTAGGGGCAAGAAGAAGTCCTTACAATGTTACAATTGCTTACGATTTGGGCACGTGTCCCATAGCTGCACCGAGTCGCCGCGTTGCAACAAGTGCGCAGGCGACCACCAGTCAAAGGACTGCACCAAAATAAAAGGAAAAGACCCTCCTAAATGTATTCGATGCAAAGGCCAGCACACAGCGAGTTATACTAAGTCTCCCAAATACCCACAAGTTAAAAGGAACAGAACTTCCAAAATAGCTGAAGGAAGAACTTTCGCATCCGTTGCTTCTGCTTCTATTGGTAAGGGAGCGCTGACCACGACGAATTGGTTAAAATTCAAAGGTATCTGGGTAACCTAATGAATATGTTAAAGGATATTGGCAAAGTAGTGCCGCAGACCACTCAAACTGAGACAAGACAATAATCATGGATAGACACCCCTACAAAGTTATAAATCACTGATGAGCCAATTCTCTACGCCCAAAGAGGATGATCTGGTCAATATCACTCGTGAGGTCAAGGACGTGTGTGATAGGTATGGCCACACACAGCGCTCTCTTGGCTCTCCGGATGTCATTGGCACCTCTAAGATATTGGACATCATAAAGCGCCTGAAAGGCAAAAAGGCAGCCGGCATCGACACCATTACCAACAGTGCTCTCAAGAAGTTGCCTCCCAGTGTTATCTGCATCATCACTAATGTCATAAATGACTGCTGGCTTAGCGGCCATTTACCTAGTGCCTGGAAGGACTCACTCATCATCACCATTCCTAAACCTGGACTGGATCTTGCTCTTCCCACAAGCTATGGGCCATTAGCTTGTTGCCCATGCTTTCGAAGGTCTTTGAGCGCAATATACTCAAGAGGTTCAACGAGTACTGCGAGGCAAACAACCTCATTCGTAGTGAGCAATTTGGCTACCTTCCAGGCCAAACTTGTCAGCTTCAGTTATGGAGGCTCGTGCTGATTTAAACGGTCCTATCATCCTCTCTATGTTTGGTGGTCTCGTTTTCCTCGATGTCCAAAAGGCCTTTGACCAAGTCTGGCATGACGGGCTCATTTACAAAATGATTACCTACGGGTTACCTGACGATCAAATTGCTCTGGTTCGCTCCTTCCTGTCAAAAAGGAATTTTCGTGTTAACGTTGGGGACTCCTTGTCTGAACACTGCGATGTAAATGCTAGTGTACGCCAAGGCTCTGTCTTGGGGCCAGCCTCATGTAATTTCTTTATCCATGACTTCCCCAAGTTTGCAAAGTGTAATCTTTACATCTTTGCTGATGACGGTTCCATTATGACCTGGGCACGAAACCCAGCACATGTCATCACTCGACTACAAAAAGCTTTACATCAGTGTGAGAGCTGGTTCACTAAGTGGCGATTAAAGCTAAAAGTCAAAACGTGCAAGGTCATGTTTATCACTCGCAAATGCAAAAACCCTCCAAAGCCCCTCTTGTTATTTGGCAAGAAACTTGAGTGGGTAAAAAGCTACAAATATCTTGGTGTCATGATCGACTCCAAACTAAACTGGAACGACCAAGTCCAATACACGCTCAACAAGGCAAAGAAAGCGAAGTTCAGTTTCATTGCACTTCTGGGGCGAAACAGCGCTCTTGGTGTAGATAACAAACTCTTGATATACTGTGACATTCCATGTCAGTTGGTCCGTTTCGCCCGGCAGGGGACATTAGTTTTAAGTGTGTTATTCTTTTGTTTTGAGATTAAATTTTAATTATAATGCCTGTTGTTATTTGTTGTAAAAACTTCTTCCCGTTTAAAGCGATGTTTTTGATTGGATATTATTGTGCTTTTATTTTAGGCGATTGCTGTTCTTTGCAGCAGAGATCGCGTTTGTTGGAGATGACATTGTTTTTCTCGGAGATTTTCTTTTCCCAGAAGTCAGTGTCAGTCTCCCGCTGTGGCATTGTTTTAATTTTCACGACTTGGTTACGGAGGAATAATAGTTTTTTTTTAGGCTTTTTGTTGTTGTTATGCTGTTGTTGTGTATGGTTTTCCGCGCCGAGTTGAGTCGGAGCGAGAGCTCTTTTGAGCTTGTGTTGAAAAAGAACAGTCGGCCTGAGCGGGTTTAGTTTTTCATGCTAAGTCCGAAATGAATAGTTCCGTTTAATTTTGTTGCATGGTAGATTCCTCCAGAGCCATGTCATTAATTTGAAGTGTATAAATTAATGTGTTCTGCTGATTTTTTCTTCGTTTGTCCTCGTTTCTAC
>JAHWFO010105497.1:1980857-1990980 GCA_023313115.1 Rhysida immarginata
AACTTTCAATGCTAAGATATGGCATGTAATATATCAAACGACTCGTAACAACGTGCCATGAGTGACTATCACGTATAAATAATGATAATTGTATTGGCTTAGTAGCACGTGCCTTAAAGGTGCCATATGATACCATATGGCACCATTGGAACTTTAAATGTTAACATATGGCATTTAATATATCAAACAACTCGTAATAACGTGCCATGAGTGAATATAACGAGTAAATAATGATTGGGTGGCAATTGAGTGGCAATTGGTTTTGTAGCACGTGCCCTAATGGTACAATACAGAATTTATAGAACTTTTAATGCTAAGATATGGCGTGTAATATATCAACTAACTCCTTACGCGTTATTAGATCTTTTGTTATCCATAGCTTATTTGAATCAAGAGTATAGTACTCTTAGGCTTAATGGTATCTAACTAAAACTCATTACTAATTAATTTAATAGTAGTTAATCGCTTGCTTCAATAAGACTTTAGTAATTTAATATGAAAATCTAATAGATGCTTACACATAACGCTTCAGCAATTGAGGCTCACTTCGTTTAACATTATGTGAGAATTCTTACAAATTAAAGAACTTTTATTTTTTTAAGTGTATGAGGAATAACTTCACTCTCCATTTATTAAAGAACAATTAAAGAACTTTCATTCTTCAAGTTTATTCTTTTAAATTCTCTCTATACATTAGCCTATTTAAATAGTAATTTACAATTTAGTTTTAATATTTATTTACTCTCAAGTGTTTTAAAATGTTGGTTAATTCTATATATCCATGTACGATGCTATAACAAGAAAATGTGCTCCCTTTATCCGCTTTGGCGGTAAAATCATTCTTGTTGTTTTTTCCCAATTACTTTTTTTAGAGATGGAAAAAAAAGGTATAATCAAACAAAGAATACATAGTTGATTAATCAGACACTATTGGACTTCTTCTGACGAGTTCCTTTTTTTCCGAAGATAAAATTGCGAAGATCCCAACGATCCCAACGATGATCGAATTTGTAGTGCTTAAGGAGTGGAACAACGCCGATAAGTCTTGATCAGCCGAAGAAAGTCCAGAACGAAGGATTTCACCAAGCTGGATAGGCGAATAGATAGTTCAAAAAAAAAAAAAAAAAAAAACCACATCGAACAAACGCTTGGAACTAAAAAAAAAAAATACAATAGATAAATATTAAACAGAAAAAGACACTTGAAAGATGGATAATTAACATAAAAAAGAACTAAAGTCGAATAAACCACGTGACTGGGGAAAAGGAACAACTCCACTCAGTCCAAAGAAGGTCGATGGGAATCAGGCTGAAGGTAGTTGAAAAGTTCGCTGATGAACTAAGGCCGCAGAATGCGAGAGAGAGAGATTGGGAATAACCAGCAAATCCGAAAAAATTGATAAATAAAAATAAAGGTTTAGTTGATAAGAGAAGGAGAAAAAAAACCCCAAATAAACAAAAGCAGAAGTTGTCAAAATTTTCCACAAATTACAGATTACTTACCTCGTCACGCAAAAATAAAACTGAAGTCAACAGGGGCACAGCAACATTTCACTACACCAAAGGAGAAAAAAAAACACAAAGGGAGGGAGGGAAAACAACATTAAAGGGCACACAGGTAACTTTTCTGCTGCGACGAGGAAGAATTCACTTAAGTTCCTAAAAGTAAGGATTAAAGAAATAAAATAATGAAAAAAAATTCAGAATAAAAGTAACATAGGTAATTTCCAAGTTCCATCAAAAAAATCATGAAAATAAAGAAAAGAACACAAAATTAAAGGGAAAATACATCAAACTTAAAATCGCTGAGTTGAGAGAAAGTCCAAATAGCAGCAATGCTGTACCAAACATCAAAAGTTATTTTTTGTTAAAAAAAAACAAAAACGTTTAAGTTCAAAGGCCATTCCAATTATTTCTTAAAGTACCTAAAGTGAAGAAGGTTTAACTCACGCAGACAGTCAACGGAGAACCAGAGGATAAAAGAAAAATGGCAATGGATTCCGCAGATGATCGTTCCATTAGGCATCAAAAACACGTCGGACCAATCTTGAGTTCCATAAACCAATAGAAAAAAATCTTACTTTTTCACAAATTCTTCATCAAATGCGAAACAAGTTTCTCTGTAGGGGCGACATCGTCAAGTCAAATGTCTCGTTGTGTCTTCGGATGAGTTACATAACGTTGGCGAACACCATCATAGTCGGTTAGTGGCTAAAATCTCTAACTAAAAATGGATATCGCTTGGCTTTTCATTCCATATCAAGTCCGCGTGATGGCAATTTGAAACATCAGATGATCACTATATCCTTGAGGTCGCAATAGACCTCAACAAAACTTAAAGAATAAAGTCATACCCCGACTATGACTCACGTACTATATTGAGAATACGGCCGATACATGTTTCGGTCCAATTCTAACTGCAAGCAAAGAAAGAGAAAATCAATAAATGCGGACGAGCTTGTCCGCTGTTGTTGTCTCCACCGAATAAAAACTAAAAAACTCCCAACTCAAAAAAAAAAACTGAAAAACCAAAAATGTTATTTTTCTTTTACGCATGCGTATGAAACGCTCGAGGTAGCACGACATTGGAACGCCACGCGGTAAATTAAAAACACAATCTTCAAAAAAAAAAAATTTTAAATGCCTGAAACCACGAGAAAAGAAAAATTTGAAGAAAATTATTGTCAACCAAGAATGAGTTAATTTAAACTACCCATTCTTGGTAATTGTTAGTGTCTAGAAAATCTTAGCAAATAAATGATACTTTTCTTTCTAGGAAAATTCATTTATGTATTGTTTTAACCACATTTCGAGTGAACAAAATAAGACAAAAAAATATATTTTTTCGGAATTATATCTAAATAAACCTATAACAATTGTTTCTCTCTTGGTACCCAAATTCAATCCTGTAACCTTTTATCTAGGCAATAAAAAAAAAACACGAATCAGTCTTTGTGCGCTCAGGAATAATTCCTTGTCGAACGGAAATAAATTTCCAAACTATCTAGCAAATAAAAAACGTATAAAGGACTTCAAGGGGAATTTATTTTCACACCTTCAATATAAGTCTTATCGACATGGATAACTGCCTCTAAGCAAATATTCCTATTTATATTGCGTCTGGCTAGACTTAAATATTTTAGTGTTTAAACTCACTTCTATAGGGAGTTTAGGCAGTACCGACTTTTTACTAAACGCCACAGAAGGCGTCGAGTGAACCCTTTCATTCGTGTTACACAGGAAGGGGTCACATTAACCTCCGGAAAAAAAATACGAAGCCAAATTGGAGCCTTCCGTCAATTAGGAAAGGAAAGAATGAGTACAGAAAAGCACAGACCATCAGTTGGTTTGCCAAAGATAAAACCACACCTCGAATAGGAGCATTGGTTAGAGCCGAAAGTGATTAATATACGCGTGAATAGACTTACCAGTAGGCCGCTTTACTAGACTGTTTAACGAAACTTTAAGACTCGCAAGAAGAGCCAAAAATAAGCAAAAAAAAAACGGTCTTCGTTTTTCAAGCTGTGAAAAGGCACGTTACAGTATGTATGTATGTATGTATTGTAACGTGCAGAGAAGGAACTTCCTTCCCGACACGTTCAGCCATCAGCAGAGGGAAAGACCCCTATGCTGCTCCCCAGAAAAGTTAAAGAACCCAAAAAGATAAGATAACAAAATCCCCCCAAGAAACAGGATAAAACAAATCCAAATAAATAATTTCCTTTATTACAGGTGAAAAAAGGAGTAAAAACAATACAGGATAAATTAGAATAAAAAAAATCAGTGGCTTGAAGGGATTCGTCAACACTGAAAGATGGCCGGTGAAGAGAAAGCATCAAACTTCCAGAAGTAATGGCGCAGGTTAAGAGCTTTTATAAAATTGTCATCACAAAATGTGTGGGACTTCAGGAAGGAAATGCGGAGCGAAGACAGCAGGCCACAAACGGTAGCAAAAGCCATAAGAAGGGGAGAAGACACTATAAAATTCTAAAAAATAACAATTTATTCGGAAATAAAAGAGAAAAAAATAAAAAAAGGCTTAATACATCGGATTACGTTGCTACAGGCAAATAAAAAAAAAAAACTTAGTCAAGAGAAAATACCACAATAACACAAACGATTAGTACGAGGGAAACGCAGAACGAACGCTCACAAAGGCTGGAAACACTCAAAAGGCAAAGGACCAGAAAGAAACGCAGAGCCTGAAAAAAAAATATTAAAAAAATATAATAATTAAATAAACCAAGCATAACAAAAAGAAAATGGTAAAATTATAAAAAAAAATAAATAAACAAAACACAAGATTAAGTGGACACAGTCATAGGCGAGCGTCGAATAGACATCGGAGCAGAATACTTTAGTCACCGTAGGATCAAAAACTTGATGGATAGTCTTAAGGATTCATGACGAAACGCGACGTATTGACAAGTCGCAGTACTAACTTGTAGGGAATTAGTCCACAACAGAGCAAACATCTTGGTAAAAGTTGAGAAGCTCACAATCGCTGAAAACGGCCAAACAACAAGTTCCACATGGTAGAAATGAGCGAACGGTTGAAAAAAAATTAATTACAATGAGTTATGTTTCCACCAAGTACAGTGAGGGAAACATCCTGCTCCACTGTAGCTTGGCTGAAAACCTTTTTAACTCGTCGAAGTAATATTTCCAAGTTCACAAGGGAAAGACAATTACGGAATATTTTAAGTAGGAGAAATCATTATCCTTTACTCAATATAGTAAGAATTCCAACTTCACAAGGGGAAGGTAATTGCAGAATCTATTAACAAGAAGAAATGATTATTAACAATCCGGCACCACGACGAACGTCAGCGGGTAAACAGCTTACGGCTGGCATTGTTTTGGCGAAGTAGATGCACAATTATTTAAACCAAGGAAACTCCAAGAATGCGTTCGGAATTGAAATTGTCTGCAGTTGACCGTAGTCGATCAAAAACACTGATGGCTAAAAACTAAGTCTGAACTTCGACCCATGGTGAAGTGAAAGTAGACTGCAGGTCGATTCCCGTGATGTCGAAGTCGACCCCACAAAGGCTAGCACAAGACTGACTAAAACTAAAAACTTATTGCTGCCCAAAATTCTGGTCCGAGCGCACGCGGACGAGCCACGAGCGGAGAACCAAAACACGAGGAGGATAACTCTAGCGATAACAATAAAAAAAATTAATTACCGCGAGAATAACCAAAAGGCAACAATTGGCAACTACAGAAAGTTAAAAAAAAAAATTAAAGGGCAAAAATAAATATTTGGTAAGGAAAAGATTTTTTAAAAAAAATTTCTAACTACGAGCAAAAAAAAATAATTTTTAAATACTGAGGTAAAACTAAAGTTATAATTCGCAGTATGTATGCGTGTATGTATGTACGTTTGTTTGTCCATGTATTTCGCAGAAACTAGAAATCGAATTGCAATAATTCTTCCCTTATTGGATTAAGTATCTTTCAACTTAGGGAATAGTCCAAGATTCATCAAAATCGGTTCAGTAGTTTTCATGATATAGACTGATATAGCTAGGCGATAGTGAAAGTTTCATCAAAGTCGGTTCTTCATACTCTGTTTAATTATGTTATTTATTAACTGGATACATCTCGGTTAATAGAATTGTCACTTTTCGTTTCAGGATGACATATGACTGAGGGGGGGGTTACAAAAAATATAACATGTTCTGATACGGGGGGGGGGGGGGATAAAATTATTTGGAAAAAGAATGACGTAATTTGTGGATGACCCTTATGTGCTCTTCATGAAATGCATTACAGCTGATGGCAGCTGCGGACTCGTTTACTATTACCAAAACGAGCACGGGTACACCACTTACATTGAGAACCTGAATACTCTGACTCACCGATTTTGATAAAACAAAAAAAAATTGCACGTGTAGCTTTCACCAAATTAAACATACATGCAAAGCTATTCGATGCACTTCTCAAAATTTTCTGAGAAAAAATTCCTAAAGTTTGTTATAATTGACTACACTTTATAAATATTCTAATTGTAGCATAGATTTTTATCGTGTTCAGGTGGTCTACTAGTAAAGCGCACACCTTCTGTTTTGCAGGTACGGATTCAAATCCCACCTTCGATAATTGTTTTTTCTCTTCGTAAATTTTTTTTAACATATATGGGAATGTGTAATTCATTTACTAAATTTATTTCCGATTTTCCAACTTGCTACCACCATTTTTTTTATAAAATCCATATACGAATTATAGTTATTAATCCAATGTGATAAACGAGCATTTAAGAAAAAAAGATTAATTATCCACATTTAATTATTTTTATAAATTTTGTAACTTTTGGGATGGTAGTTAACTTACACAAACATTAAATAATTATTGCACCATGTACTTACTATTAAATATAATGCATCATATTGGTATTTATAGTTTATCAATCACCCTTCATTAACATTTTTAACTAGCACATTAGCCAACAAATTTCAATTTCCTATTTCTAGCAAAAGTTTGTTATGAACGGAATTAACTATTACTCCTGTCTTTACCTACAAGTGAATTATAATTTATTTGGTGGTTTTAAAAAAAAAAAAAGGAAATAAATAAAATTTGTAATAACCTTTCAATTTATGTAAAAAATAACGTTAGCAAATCGAAATTTTAGATTATGATAAAAGAAAGAAGAACACTCTTTAGTCACAACATATCAGTTCTTTTCCTTTATTATTAAAATTATCCACCTAATCTTTTTAGGTTTTAAAACATCAGCAGGAGAGGTATTGATCGGGTCGTGAAGGAATGTGGAGAGGGTGATTTCTCAAAAGATCAAAGGATGCCGACACTTTTTCTTTTGTTCTCAGCCTGCTATGGAATTCGCTAGGGTCCCCTAGGACCCTGTCCGTCGATTTGGGTGTTTTATTTACCTTTGATTTTGAGGTTCCATGATTGATTAATTTTTGATCAGATTTCCAATTGCGGCTGGGGTCACACATATGGTTGATGATATTTTCTTGATTAATCACGTGATGGCAGCCATGTTCAGGTGTCTTAAGGCTGAAAATAAAATTAATTACATAATTCTTGGCTGCACCCATGGTAGTGGTGCTGAGACAAGGGAGGTTCAGTTTGACAGACAAAGGAGGTCCTGATGCTCTCAGCAAAACACACTTAAGTGATTTTGTATCACAATATATACAGCTCCAGCTCGAGCTTATAAACCACATATGGTAATATATGGTTGCCATGCTGGCACCCTCAATTTGATTGCCTAATTACTAATTATTTATTGTTTCTCGAGCAACCAAATTTTTTCCAAACCCTTTTACTGTTTCTTCTAAATAAAAGTACAGTGAAGGACCGCGAATCCAGAAACCACGAATCCGGAAGACCGCAAATTTGGGAATGGGTTTGATTACCGGGGGAAGGGGGAGCAAACGCGCATTTAGATCTCAAACGTGGTTTATCTCATTTTTTTGCACTTTACTTTTAATGCGTAATCTTTTTTATACACTTACTAAAATTTTCATGCTAACCGTAAATTGAATCACCTATCTTTAATATCTATCTACAAAATCGTCACAATTTGGTGAAACAATAAGCATCGCAAGAGCAACAGGGCCACGTGATCAGCTACCACGAGAAAAAAATTATCTTAAGAAAAAATAACATTCGTTGATATAATTAATTCTCAATATTACCCATGTACGTGTACAAAAATAATACTAAACATTTACGGAGGAGGGGGGAAAAAAATACAACAACAACAAATAAACGTCGAGTGCTGAAACATCGACGGATAAAGTATATTTAAGATTCGCGGAAATTGCTTAGTTTCATATTAGCTGAATAAAATTTAGTTTTAATTAAAAATCCTTAATAAATTATATTCACAATGCACAGTTTTGAGTATTTTTGATGATTTAGTGCATTTTCAGGCAGTTTTATACTGTTAGGCCTTATCGCTGACAATGTGTACATTCCGAGAGGCCTAATTCGTCGACGAATTTCCTACACTTTTGAAACGTTGTTTGTTGTTTAACACCGATCCTAATTGAATTTTCCTGCAATTTCTAACACTCTTCTGCTGAAGTAAAAATATACACAGTTATAAATGAATTTATAGGATAATTCTTAGAAACATCGGAAGGAAAATTAATTTTGATAATGGCTAACCAAACGTGAAGATCGATCTTGAAGTTATGAAATATTTGGTAAACATAAAAAAAAAGACGATCGGAACAAAATCGTAATATAATTACATTAATAAATGAGATTATATTACAATAATGATTTTAATTTTATAATTGTGAAATCTTTTATTTTAAAATAAATTTTAAATAACAGTCGTCAGAAACCATTTAATTACACATGTGTTTAAAAAAAAGACCACGAATCCGGAAAAACCACAATCCGTTTTTTTTCAGCTAATAGCTACATTGTTTCAATTGACAAGTGTGCATCTGAGTAGTGACTAACGTGGAATAAAAGGGTACTGAACAAGGGTTAAGGGGTGTGAGAGCTTATACACTGCATAAACCGGTTCGACATTATTACCCTCGTAATCATATGCGTTTATATGCTCCATTCGAGCAATTTAAAGTGGACTTGGTTGATCTAACCAGTCTGTCAAAACAGAACGATGGATATAAATTTCTACTTACCCCCATCGATGTTTTCTCGCGCTGTGCATGGGTCGTTCCCCTAAAAACGAAGTCGGGACTCGAACTTCAGAAGGCCTTTCAAAAAATTTTCACAGATGATAACGTTCCTGTAAAAGTGAACAGCGATAAAGGGAAGGAGTTTTTAAACAAACACGTTCAAGACTATTTTAAAGAGCTCAACATCGATTTCTTTGCCACAGAATCAGATTTGAAAGCTGTTACGATCGAACGATTCAACTGTACGTTAAAAACGAGGATGTTTACGTTTTTACATTTACCAACAAACACAGGTACATCGACGTCTTACTTGACCTCGTGTTAAGCTACAACAACTGCAACCACAGAGCCCTGGGTATGGCTCCAGCTGATGTCAACGAATAAAATGCCCCAAGTCTATGGCTGAACAACAGAGTTATTATACTTCAGCACCACAAACAAATCCGATGTTACAAATTGGAGATTACATACTTATTTTGAAAGTGAAAAACATATTCGATAAAAGCTGTCTTCCGAACTGGACTGAGGAAGTGTTTGAGGTTTCAAAAATCATTTATAGAAAACCTGTTGTGTATAAAATTAAAGATTACGATGACAGTGAGATCTCAGGTGTATTCTACGATCAGGAGTTACAAAAGGTGAAAACGCCTGAAGTTTTTAACATTGAACGGATTATTTGCTGATGCACCCGGCGCAGTGTTCGCGAAGCTTTTGTGAAATGGCAAGGTTACCCCGACAGCAGAAACAGCTGGGTTCGAGAGGTAGATCTTTTAAACGGTTGACAACAGTTGGGTTCGTGAACAACCACCATGCATGAAGACACTGATTTTTATGTTACGTTACCATCAAACCCACCTACGGGTGAGCAAATTCATTCCAATATAACAGCTCATTTTATTACACGACTGCCACGGACGCTACGTTTCCAAGGGCAATGGGAGATTAGTTTAACGGAAACACATTTCCCGGCCCTTTTCAAAAACATTACGGTTATAAACAACACTTTCGAAATCGGTTTTAAAGATGATCTCATAGAGGAATAGGTCGATTTCAACATTGTTTCACCAGAGAGAATTCCGACACTCCAGTCTTTCATAATCGAACTTTAATTGGTCTTATAAACCTATTTGAAAGATGTTCTCTTTTACCATAACACTTCTTTAGACCAAAACATCACCATGAGTTTGCCTCTGAATGTAGGGATTCGATTTAACACTCCTGAATTCTGTAAGGTGTTCAATGTTTCACCAAATACATTCTACGAGGAACGTTTCTCTCTAACTCCAGATTGCAGCTTGTCATTTAAGTGGGTGTCCAATTTTTCTGTTACGTTAAGGTATCCCAAGTCAGCTCCCCTGTACCAAAAAATTGTAGAATTTAGGAGTTCCAAATTGCAAATCCGGGTAGCATCTATTGATTTTCTAATAGATCGTTTTAGAGCTGCAGGTATCAATTAACAAAGTTGGTTAATGATCGTTTTAGAGCTGCAGGTAT
>JAHWFO010105497.1:1990990-2011791 GCA_023313115.1 Rhysida immarginata
TATCAATTAACAAAGTTGGTTAATGATCGTTTTAGAGCTGCAGGTATTAACAAAGTTGGTTAATGATTTTGTATTGTTTACAGGGTCCCCAACACGGTCCATTGAATTCCCAACAGTTGTCAACATTGGTTTTATACTTGACAGGTTTCTGAACAAGAAATTGAAAACACCTATTTCTGTGTCCTTAAACGACACAGATGACGGGTTTATCAGTTGTGTTATTTTTGATCCACCCGACACTCCAGAACATCGCATCTTAAAAATTACCGAAGGGTATTATGATAGTAGCGGTGATGTTGTTGATGCGCTCGTTAAGTTGATTCCTTTGAAAGAATAGGTTTTTTACAAAATCAATCTCATGCCTAACAAATGTTTTCATTTCAAATGCACAGAAGGCCGCTATATTAGGTTTAGCGAGGGTCTACGTTACACTTGGAACTCGTTGTTGGTGAGGGTTCAACGCCAATTGACCTTACACGAGATATACTTGGTTATCTGTATACAGACATCATACAACCGCAAAATGTGGGTAACACATTCGCACTTCTTCTACGAATTATTCCAGTTTCACATGCCAAGCGAGAAGTGATTTATCAGGCTTTTCATTCACTTGACTACTTTCTCTAAAGTAAAAACGTCATAGGCACGATTGAAATCGCGGTTCATTCAGACCACGGGGATTTTCTCTCGTTTTTAACAGGCAAAACCGTAGTGAACTTACATTTTCGTAAGAAACAACTGTATATCCTTACTTCAAGGTGCATATCCCTTAACATCCGAACCAAGAAGTAATTTCACGTTACTATTTAAACCATAGAGGGAATGGCTTACCAGTGTTTAGAGGGTCGGCGTTCCAGAAGGGCAATGGGATTGGTTCAGGATTTTCAAATCTGTTTCGCTTTGCAACACCTTTACTCAAATCCATGGATAAGATTCTTGGTCGCCATGTCCTAAAGGGTGGTGTTTCCGTTTTTAATGATGTGATATATGGTCAAAATCTCAAAACATTCGCTGTCGTCACGAATGAAGGAAGCTGGAGGCAGTGTCCTACAGTAAATGGGCGTTAGAGTTCAGAGCCGTAGAGGGCGTGTTAATAGACGAAATTCAACATTTCCTACTCATTCACATGTAAAAAGACCCAGAGGCAACAGCTTGGAGTCCTTTCTTAGGAGTGAATACAAACGAAGAGGACGAGTGTAGCGTTTAAAAAAGTTGAAAAACACGCAGAAGTAACGGTAGCAGTAGAGGAAGAAACAAAAAGTCAACAAAAAGACCTGCAAAATTACGTTCTAATCCGATTTTAAACATACGACCTTTATCATCAGTTTTCGTCTAATATATACGTAATCATGGCATCAATGATACATCAGATGAGCACTGAATATCTCAACAGCGATCTCGACATTTTTTCTATTCCCACACGAGCGGTCAACAGGAGAAACGGCACGTCACAGAATACCAACCAATAGCCATCATCAGCCAAAATTGGCCTATTAAATTTTACGTACCTGGATTGGCCGATTTTTACACAGATCTCGATCAAACTACATTAAGCTTACATTATCAACAAAGGAGATGGCCAGCTACCAGCTGGTGATAAAACAGGTCCTGTGAACCTTTTCTTACATTTGCTATTCTCACAAGTCGATTGCTATCTGGGTGATACGTTAGTTAGTCATAGCAATAACTTATTTCCATACAGAGCTTATTCTGAAACTCTTTTGAACTATGGTCAGACTTCTAAACAAAGTCAGCTCACAACAGCTGGGTATTGTAAAGATACGAGCGATAATATGGACAATGCCGACGATACAAACAACGGGTTTAAGTTACGTAAAAAACTCGCACGAAACGGCGTTTACTACATGGAAGGTCCCCTCCATTTAGACATGTTTCCTCAGTGTCGATTGCTGCTAAACTCTATGGATTTTCGTCTGAGACTTTACAGAAGCAAACCCTCCTTTGCTCTGATGTATGATGTAGCTAATCCTAATTACAAGATTACAATTCGAAAAGCAACGATGAATGTTGAGAGAGTTAAAGTTAACACAGCTACACTATTAGAACATGCAAAGACTCTGCAAGCCACTAACGCGTTTTACCCCATCGGACTGAAATGAGGTCAGTGAGTATTGCTACTGGAACTAGAATTCATGTCATACAGAAGTTAATTACTGGCCAGATTCCTTCCCGTTTGATTTTTGCATTTACAACGAGTGAAGCCCATAATGGTTCTTTTACTTCGAACCAATTCAACTTTCAACATTTCAATCTATCTTTCTTCTCCCTCTCATTGGATACTCATGCAATTCCTCTAAACCCTCTGACGCAGAATTTTTCTACTGGGGCATACCTGAGAGAGTTTGTTCATTCATGAAGGCACTTGGGATTTGGAAAGAAGACAGATGTAGACATCAGCCAGTTCCATTACTGTTCCGTTTACACATTTCTGGGCTTTGATCTTTCGGGGGACGGGAATTATTATACAGATAGATATAACCTTATACGTAACGGTACCCTGAACGAGTGAACCCGAAAAAATGCTGCTCAATAGAGAATCATGGATGCCACGAGAAAGTGAGAAATTCACCTGTCTGAGTCAATAATAACGTATTAAAAATCGAACGACAGGGTAGGAGCAGTTTACAAGGCATTAGAACCTTTCACCAGTTATCGACTGGACCAAAAAAGAACATGGTCGGTTCCCATGTTTAAACAAACAACTGAAGGCCTATGGGATGAAATGAAAGTTGAAACGCCATGTGGAGGACCAGAAGGAAGAAAGACTGGTCAAGCCAGAAGCTGGAAGTAGTCTGTCTGAATAAAAAAAAACAGTAATTACGAAAGAACACTAACAAAAGTGCGACACAACTTCCTCGTGGTCACAAAAATTATTCGCGAGGGACAACTACAGCCGACAGCGATTATCACGTGGAGATTTTTATTAACATTTATTTAAACAACACAAATTCAACAATCACTGTCTGCAAACTTAAAAAAATAAATAAAAATAGAATAATCATTTAAAAACAAATGTCATTATATTTATTTTACAATAAAAAGTCTGAATTTTCCCGAAGAAAACCCCCTGTAATTTTCTTGAATACGACAAAAAAAAGGACAGATACTGACGTTCCATATACTAGTTCGGATAAAAAAAAAATTATCTAAGTTACAATAAACAAGAAACATTTATGTCTTTTATTATTTTTTTCATTTTTTGTGTGCGCACACAGTATGTTTTGCATTTTAGCAAAAAAAATAAGCAAAACAAATGTAAAAGAAAATATGGTTACTGCCTTCACTGAATATAAGAACAAACCCAAAAAAAACCTTTTTGTGAATTTAAAGCTAAAGTCATTTGCTTTAATTATTTGTTTTCCTGATTTGTTTAATTGCGACCTACCTAGTGAGGAAGCCTTTGTGATTCAACCAACGTAAAAGCTCAGATGATTTTTCACACAAGCAACGCATTTTCGTCCTTTCTTATTGCGCATTTGATGCCTGAGACATTTTCTATGTAAGTTGGCTTATTTCTTTTATCAAAGAAAGTAATTTCTCTGATTTAATAGTACTGTAGGTCTAGATAAATTAATAGTTTTTATCATAATGCCACGTGATCCTGAAAAAACTGGAACAGTTAATAAGCCGGGAAACCCTCGAATGCTGCCTTTGGATTCTCCCGTGAAGGCTCCCGATGAGCCCATTTCAGTGCTTATTGAAAAAAGCATTTTGAACTATTTTAGTGATCCGAAAGTAATAGGTCTAATAGTGGCATTAATTATGGAAAAAATTTCTGAAGAACTGGACCGTAAACTCTGTGCTATTACAAATAAGTTAGATCCTCTCCTTGAGAAAATGGAGTCTACGACGTTGCGCCTGCAGGAGATTGATAACCAATTAGCTTTATTAAAAAATCAGATTGATACCGTCGAATCTACCCTTTGTTTGAATGGTAAATCCTTAATTGACATGGCATTTTCGAAGATCGATGATATTGAGCAACACTCCAGACGTAGAAACCTTCGTATATTAAGTGTTCCTGAAAAACCGAAGGAGAATCTAGTTGAAACGATTGCTGATATTTGTGTAAAAAATTTAGACACCACCATTAATGATGCCGATATCATTGCTGTCCATCGTCTTGGCCCGCGTAACTCTTCTGCTCATTGCCCTGTAATAATGCACCTTGCATCAACTACAGTGCGTGATATCATTTTCAAGAACAGGGGAAAATTGCGACAAACCACCTTCGTTATATTAGAAGATTTGATGACTAAACGATATCAGCTATTGCGCGATGCTATAACGAAATTCGGTGTCCGCAACGCTTGGAGCTTCGGAGGTCGAATCTTCGTTAAGAGTGCAGATGGGAAACCTATGCTTATAACGTCAGAAGAGGAGTTTAAATTGATCCCGGACATTATGTAGTTCTTTGAATCTACACTTCTTTTTTTTGTTTTTATTACACTGGTTTAAATTTCCTGGTTCTCTCATTGTATAGACGATACTATGTTACCATTGCTTTTGATATTTTTTTTTTGTTTTTTCTTTTTTTTTTTTATTTATTTTGGTTGTCAATAGTTGATAATATTTAATAATGTCCTGTAATTAATTTTAATCTCTAGAATTCCTGATTACATAATATAAGTAATTTTATATGTCTGATTTGAGTGTTTTCTTAATGTCGTAATATTGGATTGGGTAAGCATGTGCTGTGCGCGAGCTATATATAGCTTTTTTGTATATTGCGGTTTTCGTTGAGTTTTACTTTTCATTTTTTTATTTTTTTTTTATTTTTAATTTTCTTGAGACTAGCTGCTCTCATCGCCCATCAAATCCTCGTTGTCTGTAGGTTACCGCAGTACATAACTGAGTGTTATCTGTAAGATGAATGGTACTAACTGTCAATTACCCCTGTCAATAAGTAATGTTAATACTTTGATACTGCAATCTACTGATATTGATCGCAATTTGTCTATTTTTTATTTAAACATTCGAAGCCTGGCTGCAAACTATCAGTCTATGCTGGCTAATCTTATTAATATTGCAATTAAAACTTCTTTATTGATCCTGACTGAGACATGGAGCCGCGACCCGAATGATATTCCGATTAACCCCGACTATCAAGCGATATCAATAAATCGCAACAGCAAACGTGGGGGAGGAATCTGCATATATCTTTCTAAAAAGTTTAATTACATCACCATCCCTGCTTATACATTAATTACTCCCGATTATGAAGCATTGACGGTAATGATTAACCGCCGATACACAATTCTATCTATTTATTGTCCTACCGGAAATTTTGCAATCTTTTATTCCTTCATATCTACTGCTCTTTTCGATTTGCAGCGAGTTGGCAAGGCACTCATATTGACAGGAGACTTTAATATAGATCTGAGTAAGCCATCTTCCTCGCTTAGCACATTTTTGGACCCAGTTTTGCGATCTGGTTTATTGCCTACCACCTTTTTCTATTCCCATTACTCAATGCAGTATCATTCATATTCAGCCATAGATGGTTGTTTTTCAAATCTAAATTCTCTGTTATTCGGGGGTGCTCTTGATATATTGATCAGTGATCACTTTCCTTTTTTATTAATATTCAATTGTAACACATCTATAACCCAAACAACCAATGTCTCTTACTCTCGAATTGTTACGTCCAATCGAGTATTTGTATTTGAGTCTTTTCTAACGGCCACTGATTGGTCGGCAGTCCTTACCGTTGCAACTGAACCCAATCAGTTGTTACGAAATTTTTTGTCCCATGTATCCTTGGGCTACGATCGTTACTTTACTCGAATACCAACTAAGATCATCGCTGACCGGACAACTTTAATTTGTAACCCTTGGATAACTCCATATATCTTAAAGCTTACTAAAAAGAAAAATGCGCTGTACTTAAAATATCGTAGAAAACCTACCTCCATATTACGGAGGGAATTTAAGGATTTTTCAAATCATGTTAAGTGCTTAATTAACCAGGCCAAATCAAAGTATTTTTCCACCCTATTCCAGCGTCTGCATGCAGCAAAAGATAAGTGGCGTCTGTTAAAAGGCTTATCTCGTGGTACTACACATGTCAACATCACTTTTAAACACCCTGATGAAGTTACCACGTCAACCCTGACTGAGTTTTTGCAGACACTCCTTCCCTCAGCTGATCTTGGACCATCATACCCGAACTTTAATTCTTCGCTGAATGTCTCAGCTACACCTTCTGGCTTCTTCGCAATATCAACTACCGAGGAAGAGGTATGTATGGTGATTTCACAACTGAAACCCACTACTAATCCGGACCCTTTAGATCTTCGAGCTCATATTATTATCGCAGTTAAAAAAGCTATTGCTTCGCCACTAGCAGCTATATTTAATAGTTCCATTTCTTCGGGTGTCTTCCTTTCTCTCCTAAAATTAGCACGAGTCACCCCGATATTTAAAAAGGGTGATCCTATGTTGTACAATAATTATAGACCCATAACCGCACTACCAATATTCTCGAAGATATTTGAAAAACTATTTTATATTCGCATTTCTCAATATGTTTATTTTAATAAATATATTAGTCCATGTCAGCACGGTTTCAGGCCAAAGAGAAATACCGAAACGGCATGTTACGAGTTATTGGAATTTATCTCTTCCGAAATGGCGAATAATAAACTTGTTGCCGCCTTGTTTGTGGATTTCACCAAGGCTTTCGATACGGTTTCGAACAACCTACTTTTGTTGAAATTATACACTTCATGTAATATACATGGTCTTCCTCTAGCTTGGATAGCCGATTTTTTACATGATAGGCAATACTTTTTGGTATATTCTGGGAAGTCGTCTGCTGTAATTACTAGGAATTTAGGGGTACCGCTAGGCTCAATTTTGTCGCCATTCCTGTTTAATCTATTTATCAATTATCTCCCAGCTTTTTGTGCCCCTTTGAAAACTATAATGTACGCCGATGATGTTACCCTATTATTCTCCAACACGAATACTAACAATCTAATACAAGCACTTAATGAGGCTTTGCATAAATTATATGTTTGGAGTAATGATAACGAATTGAGCATCAATGCTGACAAAACAATGGCTTTGTTCTTTCATCAGCGTAATAAGCGCAATGTCCCCATTTCCCCGCCTATTTACTTAGGCGGTCGTCAGATTGCTATTACTAAATCTTTTAGATATCTGGGTTTAGTACTGATGCATGATTTATCTTGGGATTCACATATAGCTACGCTTTTAATTAATCTCAACAGAAAGCAAGGGTTGATTTCGAGATTATATTATCTTCCTCACAACATTCTTTTGTTATTATACAACTCTTGGATTCATTCTAATTTATGCTATTGTATTATTTTCTGGGGATCAACCACAGCAATATACAAGATTCAAATTAGTTCTTTTATGTACAAAACTCAGAATGCATTGTTGCAGATTAGTACTCCAATAGTTATTACCCTAAACCATGATTTGCACAATTATCCAACTAGGCTGGCTGGGGGCGTTTATTTCCCTGTATCTAGGCTTGGCTATCGTAACAGGAGCTTATCCTATGCAGGTCTTAAAATCTGGGCCACTATTCCGCCCACTATACGTACTTTGATGCCTTATGCAATATTTCGTAAAGCATTAAAGGGTTATATCACGTCTCTATAACTGGTTAACAAGCATTGTCTTTTATATTTTTTTATTACTTTTTCTAAGTGACTTGATTATATCGTTTTGTATAATGATCTTTACTTTGCTTTGTTGTAACTATATACTCTTTCTTTCCTATGAATTGCAATGTCATTTATGCTACGGTTTTATTTTTAAAAGATTCTTTTTATGGTACCCAACATTATTAACTGTCTGCTTATTTACTGAAGGTCATTTCTGGCAATTTAGGTTTTAGTTGGTCATAGTTGCCTATTTGGCAATTATTTTTATTTCAACCAATGTAAAATGGTTATTAATTCCTTTAAATGTATTCAAAATTTTTCATTTAAATTACGATATAATCTTTGCCAGTATTGCATTCTAGCCCATCTTGTATGTTTATTTAGTTTAAGTTTTTTTTCTTTTATAATGCACTAACATGTTTATTATTTGTTTGTTACAATTATGTACTACGACCGCGTGGTCTAACTAGTCAGTCTAGGACCATACCTAACCCCGTAGGGCGTTACTGTAAATTTCTTAACCCTAATAATAAAATAAAAATTAAAAAAAAAAAATAAAAATTTTAACAAAAAAATATTGCGTTTAGAACCCCTCTCATCCCGCGAAGTAAATAACTTTGCAATTATGAAGTTTAAAGGAACAAGATAAACATTGTAAATATCTTCACGTAGGTTAGCAAACCAATGAGTTAAGTAATTTATTATAAACAACTACTTATCCTGCTTAGATAAGGTAAACAAATCCAGGAATCTGCGTAAAGCAGGGGCAGATAAAGGTTTAGTTAGTACGTCTGCCGGCATGTCGGAGGAAGAACAGTAGATAAGAATCACATTCTGAAGATTAATTTCTCGCGCGAAAAAATTGTGCAATATCAAGATGTGTACTGTCCTACTCTTCGAATCTAATACTCCCAGACATGCTATGGCAGAGGTTGCGTCGGTTATGAGGTCCCAAAGACATTTCAGTGACTTCACGCGTTTGTTTATACCTATTATTTCTGCTTCGCAGCTGCTCAGGGCGACTAAACGTTGCTTCTTCAAAGACCAGGTTATGGTATTTTCCCCCATTTTGATCAAAATTCCAGAATATGCTTTACTTTGTAGGGTGACACACCAGTTAGCATCAGCGAATGCGCACGAAGGACCTGTAGATGGGGTATTAATGAGTGATGTATCGCAAGTGTGTTTAAGATAAGAAGCGACGCCTTTAAGAACAGTAATATGCAATTGTGTAGACGATTTAGCATATGTCGACAGCATAGTAATTACGAAAGCTATATCCGGCCGCGTGCAAGTGGGGAGAAGCGAGTGCTTGATCATAAGACTGGGGTGTGATTCGCGGAGTGATTAGCAAGTCGGAGTCAGTAAAGTCTGGATGACATAAGACGGCACGTTGTTTTTCTGCCTTCTCTTTTAGCCTTTGTGAACATCGTAATGCCGATTGTGGGGACTTCAACAGGTGATTGGTTCACTGTTGATTTAGGCAAATAAGCTGGAACATCTTCCATCGATGTGGTTTCTGATGGAGGGGTAACCACTAGTGTGTCCTGAGTATCAGATAGGTCCTGCATTCTTGTCTCGTCTAATGTTAAAGTGGGTGAGATTGGCGGGATGCTCTGAATGATATGTGGTTCATCAGGCTGTGGTGCTTTAAAGACTGGGGGTTCCATGTGAATTGGAAATACCAGAGAAAAAGATAATGATGAATCTGATTTTCTCGTGAACTCTGGAAATACCTTAGGAAAGAAATGAACTGTACGTGCTCATAAAAACTTGCTCTCATTGAGTGCATAAATAAGGTACCCAGGAGAAGAAGCGGAGTATCCCATAAAAACGCCACTTTTGGCGTGAGCATCAAACTTTAATCGGTGCGACTTGCTATATAATAGTATACCAGGCAACCGAGAGGAGCTCGATATTTGATGGTCGGTTTGTTTTTTGACCTTCTATGCCCAGGCGGTAGAGAATTTATAGTAAATGCTGCCGTAGTCACAGCATGGTCTCTGACTAGGCGCGGAACTTTTGACGATGTAAGGAGAACTCGAATTCTTTCGCAAATGGAGCGGACGGTTCTCTCAACAACACCATTTGACTGGGGGTTCTCAGGAACGTTGAATTGCTGAGATGTGCCTTACTTCGTACAGAACTCACGTTGCTCCGGATTTGTGAATTCTATTCCATTATCGGAACATATATACGCCAGATTTTGTCTTGTAGATGTTGTAGCTTTATTATCCAGTCCATTAACGCTTTTGGCACTTCACTTTTTGTCGGAGTAGCACAAACGAAAGTTTTTCGTGAAAAGTCATCGACGGCTACTAACAGGAATTTGTTTCCATGGATAGAAGTGGTAGGCATTGGTCCCACTGTATCCACGTGAAGTAGCTGTAAAGGACGTGTTGACCGTTGACCTTGTACAATGTTGTGAGGGGCGTTGCATAATCGTGCCTGAAGGCATGCAACACATGGTTGGTCATCATTTAATGGTGGCAAATCTGTAAGACCGCGCATGCTATGGTGTTTCACTGCTGCAGTGAGTTTTTTGATGACGGATGGCCCAATGCATTATGAATGTCGCTATAAATGAAGGCCATTGAAAGTAATGGGGGGTCCGTTCGGGAAACTGAATAGATATTTGAGACCACAGGAAGGAACAGGAGGTCCTCCACGCCCTCCTGCACAGCGATAGTCGTGCCCTTAGATGAAGTAATGGATTAACCAGTTGAGCTGAAAAGAAGACTGTAACGCTGCTCTGATAATTGACTCATGGAGACTAGATTGAGGTGCGTGCTTGGGGCATAAAGTGCGTCATTGAGTTTCAAAACTGGTCCTGAATCTAATAACACACTTGCCGCACCAGTATTGATGGCAGGAATAGTTTTCTTAGGGTCTGCAGTGTGTATCCGCTTTTGACAGCTTAGAAAAGAATCAAAGAACTGTTTTTCCTTAATTACGTGAAATGAGCTACCCGTGTCCAATATCCAATCCTTGCTTGGAATACCAACACAGTTGGCTGCAGGTTTCTTACTTTGCCCTTTTGTACCCGATTTATGAGTCTTACGCTTAAGACGTGAAGCTGATGCACGAGGCATATGCTTTGTTGGTGCAGGATCCTGTGAAAAGGGAAGTTTCGCGGTGCATGAAGTAGCTGGACCTGCAGTAGTGGGATAAATTTTGGATGGACAAACGGTTTTTACGTGTCCCGGGCCTCCACAATTATACCACATTACGTCATTTGTTCGACGAGCATTTAGATGTTGATTTGGGGGAGAAACAGAGGTGGCACACGAGGCTACACCTATTGATGAATTTGGTGTGATGTGGTCCTTAAAGACCACATTTAGTTGACTTAGGAAGGTTTCAATTAACACTGATGGGTTTGACTGGACCGCAAGTGTCAATGGAATATAGGTAGAGGGTAGACCTGCGACCATATGGTCAATCAACATTTTATCATTCAGAACCAGGGACACGGCTCTAGCCTGAGCACGGATTTGTAGCGCTCCTGCTACATAGGCATTCGGATGATCAGCGTCTAAGAAACGCAATGCTGAGAGACGCCGCATTATTTCAACCTGTGTCACTGAATCTGGCTTTCCATATCGACACCTAATTGCTTCCCCTAATGTAAAGGGATTGTCATCTTGAAGCATGATGATAATATCATCATTCACCATACTGAGGAGGTAATGCCTTACTCGTGCCCAGTCCAGGTGCATGGCTGAGCTGGCTGATGGTTCTGTAGGGAGTGAGATCTTTTCTTGGACGTATTTGGCTAGCTCTTTGTTTATGAGAGAGGTTAAATCTCGTCCATTGATTATAATTGGCACTCGTTGGCCTAGGGAGGGAACAACCCTCTTCAAAATATGATTCTTCCATATTGTATTAAAGACTAAACCAAAAAAATAAAAAATTCAACCACGCTTTGCTACCATACTGTTCAGAGGGGGAAGCAATAAAGAGAACAGAATTTTAATCATTCAAGACGAATATACTATCAACTCTGAATTTAATACCTGTCAAAAGTCCAAATGGAACCAATGTTGCAAACCTATAAATTACTCTGTTTAATTATTCTAATTATTATTATTATTATTATTATTATTATTATTATTATTATTATTATTTTTCCAACAAGCAGGGGTGACAGTCGCATGTTGGTTTGCTCCTCTGTTCGATATTGAATATCAAAATATTTTAAAACATTTTAAAACATTTGAGATTGTGAGTATGTTTATGTCATTTACAGTCAGTGACAAAAAATTAGCACCACCATCATTTTGACTGAAATTCTTTTAATGAAACAAAATTCCAAATGCTCTTTTGGAATACAGACACTTAATATCTTCGAAAACAATCTAGCTTCATAAAAATAAATTGAATGTCCACTTAGAATTTTTTAAAAAAAATTGTTTTACTCAGGTGATATTTCTGAGTGACAAAAAATTAGCATCAGCTACAAAAAAATCCTCTGAATGGTCTTAATATGGGGTGGATTTGCCTTTTTGTGAAATTACCTCAAAGATACGATTAGGCATCTTAGTAATTAATCCTTTAATCAATGAATGATCTAAATTTTCCCAAGCATCAATGATGGCACATCTCAAGTCAGAAGCATTTTTGTACTGACGATTGTTTTCATACACTTTTCGTGATAGCAACCCCCAAACATTCTCAATGGGATTCAAATCAGGTGACATAGCTAGCCATTGCAGAACAGTGATGTTTTTTTCCTCAAACCACCGTGTTACAACATGTGCTTTGTGGATGGGAGCATTATCTTGCTGAAATACCCAATCATTTCCAGCCATAATTGGTCCAAAATCAAGGAAAATGTCTTTCAGCATTGACAAATACCCTTGTGCATTGATTCGTCCACTGAGAAACTTCAAGTCACAATTCTTCTGGAAACCAATTGCTCCCCAGATCATTACAGATCCACCGCCAAGCTGTCTTCGTGAAAGAACTTGTTTTTCTTTTCCTAAATCGTGAAAATAGTATGAGAATCCATCTGGTCCGTCAAGGTTGAACTTCTTTTCATCTGTGAATATGATATTTTGCCATTCTGACGTCCAACCCATGTATTTTCTGGCAAACTGAAGTCTGTTTTCTTGATGACGGTTAGTGAGTGGTGGCTTCCTCTTGATGTGCTGTCGCAGAAGATGCAGGCAGTCATGGATCACACGCTGAACGTTTCGCAGATTTGTGTCGAGCTGCAGTTCATCACGAATTTGTTTTGCTGTTTGACTTGAGTTGGATGCAGCTCTGACAATCTGACGAACTGACCTTCCATTTAGGGCACAAGGTCTTCCAGAACCCTTGTAAACTGCATATTCCTGCGGATTTCTCAAATAGTTAGAAATAGCCTTCGGGCTTCTCTTCAAACGACGCCCAATTTCACGAATAGAGATGTTTTCTTGTTTGAAGGCATTGATTTGACCTCTTTCATACTCTGACAGCACTGAACCACGTCCCATCTCGTTGTATGTTTATTAATTAAGTTTTTCACTTGTAGTAATTGCTCTTACTACATGATAAAGTAAATATATCACCCCTACTTGAGTTAAATGAGCCTAGCTTTAGGGCGAAACCATTTTTTTGTAGCTGATGCTAATTTTTTGTCACTCAGAAATATCACCTGAGTAAAACAATTTTTTTTTTTTTAATTCTAAGTGGACATTCAATTTATTTTTATGAAGCTAGATTGTTTCTGAAGATATTAAGTGTCTGTATTCCAAAAGAGCATTTGGAATTTTGTTTCATTAAAAGAATTTCAGTCAAAATGATAGTGGTGCTAATTTTTTGTCACTGACTGTATTAAGAATATAATCAAATTGAATTGTAAGATTCATCATAATTAATTACAAATGGGAGAAAATAATAACAAGGAATTGAAGAAACTATCAACTAGGAAACAAGGTGCCTCGTTTGATTTGTGTGATATATGTGAAAAAAGCTTCTATGGAAAAGAAAAAATAATAGAATGTTCTAAAAGTGACTGCAAACAAAGGACTCATCTTAAATTTGCCAATTATAGCAAAAAGGACTCCGAGTTGTATAGAGATACTTATAAATGTAAGAATTGTATACGAAGGAATGGACTTGACTCATTAGCATCACCTAGGGTGAAGGAGTCTCAACAAATAGAACAAACATTAACTTCAAAGTTAGAAGAAGAGAATTCATTAGACTCTGTTACTGAAAATATATTTAATGCCGTTAATAATCTGGACTTTGATCTGACGGGACAAAAACAGTTTGATAAGGGTATAAAATAATATAGGATTGAGTAACTTAATTAACGGACTGATCTTAGTTGCAAACAGCGTGAAGCAACTAAACGATAATCTCTCCTCTTGGAAAGATATTCCCACTTTACTGGCTGAAATTAAAAGTAATTTATTATTACTTATTGAGAAACAAAATCAAACAAACAAAGTTTTAAAAGATATTCTTGATACGAAAATAACAAAAAATAGCATTCAAGTAGAAGACATTAATATTGAGATACCTTCATATTCCAATAAGTTGAAAACTAACTTATCTCAACACGATAATTTTGAAACTAAAAAACAGGCGACAACAGAAAATAATAAGAATTATTTGAATAAAACAACTAATAAGAAAATAATACGAATAGGGACAGCTAATGCGAGCAATAACAACACCATTCAAAGTATTGGGAAAAAATTATCTACAAAAAAAATATTTGTATCAAGAACAAAACCACATCTTAAACTAACGGAAATCCAAGATTACATCATATCGAAACAAGTAAAGCCTATTAGAAGTGTTCAACTCATCACTCGATATCCAAATTATAATTCTTTTTTGCATAGAATTATCAAGTGAAGACTTGGAAAAAATATTTGATCCATCGATTTGGCCAGACGGTATTTTATTGTCTGAATTTTTTGGTAAAATTCATGATAATAAGATATTAATTAATAATTCAGATAAAAATGATATTAAAGAACCATAATAAAGAGAATACCCTATATTATCAAAATGTTAGAGGAACTAGAACAAAATTGCAAGAGATTAAGACAAACATAGCATTATTTGATTATGACTTTATATTTTTGACTGAAACATGGCTTCAGCCAGAAATTAACTCTAATGAAATGATACCGGACAACTACATGGTATATCGACGTGATAGAATGATGGATCGGCGAAGTGATGGAGTCTTAATCGCTTGTAAAAAGATTTTTCCAGTTAACTTTTTGGAATTGAACCTCATTGATGTTACCATTGATTATGTGTTCATTCTTTTACGTTTAAATTCTGTACAAATGGATTTTATATTTGGAACTATCTATGTACCACCTAATACCCCAATGAAGGATTTTAAAAACTTTATTAATGATTTAGAAAGTAAAAGTTTAATATATGATTGTCGTATGATTATAGCGGGATATTTTAATGCTTGTAATTCACATTATAATAGTTTACAGAGTCTTAGATTTGAAGAATTAAACAACTTTGCTAATATAATGGGATTAGAACAGATTAACACTGTACAAAATTGTAATAGGCGCATTTTAGATTATATTTTTGTAAATGTAAATAATTTTAAAATAAGCGAGGCTTCTAATGTTATCACTCATAATGATAAATATCACCCATCAATTATTTTAGCACTTCCATTAGTGAATGATTTTAGATGTTATGATGTGATTTTTAGATATGATTTTAGACACGCTAATTTTTAAAAATTTATGAATCTCTGCGTGATATTGATTGGTCATCATTATACTGTATGAAGGACACAGAAGAAGCGGCTGTTTTTATTAATGAAACCTTAATTGATAATATACGTAAATATATACCATATAAGAAGTTTGATATATTAAATAATGGTTCATGTAAATACCGCTTTCCTGATAGAATTAGGAACATATTTAAATTGAAGAAAAAGTTTTATAATCTTGCAAAAAAATATACAAATAAATCATATAACGATAAATATGAATATTATAAAAAACTACTTAAAAATAATTAGGGAATGGGATGTGAATAAGATTCACAATATTGAGAAAAATATTAATATTGAACAAAAAAATTTTGGAATTACTTTAATAGAAAGAGGACATCATTAAGCAAGAATACATTTGAGGAACACTATAATATTTTAACTCCAACTCAATTTGTGGATTGGTTAAATTCAAAAGGTATTTTAATAGAGGGCCTGGCATATACACAACATTCTGGAAGTGCTGAATGTCAATATCAATGGTCGCATATCGATAGTGATGACCCTATAAAAATAGAGAACATTGATTTTATCGATATAATGAGGGCTATACAGTCATTAAGTCCTCATAATGTCGACATTAATGATATCCCATTTTATATTATTAAAGCTTGTAGTGAATTAATTGCTACCCCATAGCTTTTCTACTTATCACTGAGAACTGAAATTTTTCCAACATGCATGAATAAAACTCATCTTATACCTATATTTAAAAAAGGCGACTATAAGGACATTCATAATTACAGATTTGTTAGTAAAACCTCCTTTATATCTCGAATATTTGATAAAATAATTTTTTTCAAATTAAGCAAACTTATGATGAAATACTTACCTGATTCTCAACATGGATTTGTTAATAATAAATCCACATTAACTAACCATTTAACAATGATTGAACATATAAATAAGGCTTTTCAATCTTCAGCACAACTGGATTTAATCTCTATAGATTTGTCCAAGGCATTCGATATGGTTGATATTGATCTACTTTTATTTAAGTGTGAAGCATTTGGTATCTCAAAAAATATTCAGAACTGGATATATTCTTACCTTTCAGGTACGTCTATTAAACTTAAATATAAGGGGAAGGTATCATTATCTTTTTGTCGCTGAACAGGGGTTCCTCAAGGTACATCCCTGGGGCCATTATTGTTTAATTTTTTTCTTATTGATATATGAACTCTGTTGATGAAGATATCGGATTATGTTTGCTGATGACATCAAGATTTTCAATATTGTCTCTAACAAACAAGATTGTAGATACTTACAGAGTAATTTAGATAAATTAGTCTTATGGATTAAAATGAATAAATTAAAAATTAATACTAATAAATCTATTTCAATTACGTTTTAACATAAAGTCATGCCAATTTATTATAATTATAAAATTAATAATATTGAATTAACAAAAGTTGATAAAATATCTGATCTCGGTATTATATTTGACGTTAAAATGAATTTTGATAACCATGTTAAAACAGTTACAGCTAAATTAAATAGATCAATAGGTATGATTATTAGGAAGGGGCAAAATTTCACAGAAATTAGGACTTATAGTAGACTTTACAATGCTTTTATTAGACCTTTGTTTTTATACAATTGCATTATTTGGTTTAAGGGAAAAGAAACACATATTCATCCAATACAGGTGGCAATAAATAAATTTATAAGATATGTAGGTTGGAAATTCAAAATTGAATATCATAGAGTTATGGAAAGTATGAGGATAAATTTGGTCTACCATGAACTCTTAATACAAGATATGATTGCATTGTTTAAAATTTATAAAAATGGTTATAACTGTCCTAATCTCTTATCACAACTTAATTTCTTTGTTCCACCTCGACCCATTAGAATAAAAAAAACATTTCTCACATATCGAATTACCACTGATTATCTCAGAGGTACATTTTTTAATAGAGCACAATCATTTTTTAATTACTATTTTAATGATATTGACCTCGGTGACTGTAATTTTAAGCATTTTAAGAATTTTATTAGTAATACAATTGTTAATAGGAATTAATTTGTATCATATTATACTCTGTTTTTATTTTATAACGTTATTGTTTATTTGCTAAGTTACTTTCATTTGTCTATTGTATTTATTACAATACGTTTTGGTTTAGTTTGTTATTGTTTGTGATTATATTATTTATTTTATCTGTAATTATTGCTCGTTTTGGGCTTATGCCTGTTGAGCAATATAGTAAGAATATATTGAAATAAATTGATTGATTGATTGATTGATTATTATTATTATTATTTGTTTTATTCAATTTCTGTATATTCATTTGCTGAAATAAACTTTTCGAATTCATTAAGCAGCATTTGTGGAAAATAAAAGGTTTAGCCCATAAAAAAATTTCATTAAGGGTCAAGAAAACTTACCTGAATCAACGTGGCAACGGATTCCAGCTGCCACATTTGCTAGGATGTGTAGCTGCACCTATTTTGAATAAATTAATTAATTAAGAACATGCATAAGTACGTTTTACTACCTGCTCACGAATATCAAAGGCTCCTTCACGCTAGAGTCCAGAGCATCCCTACGCCATCGCGATCCACTGAACATAGCCAACCTAAGCGTGGTCAATGATGTTGATAAAAAACGTAATAAACAACTGGATTCTCAAATCAACGAGATTTTAAAAGCATCAAATTTGAATGTGCATCAAAAAATGGACCTTTATTTAAATACACTTCAATAATACCTAAGATCAAACCCGCTCAAAACAAGTCTTTCAACCCAAACTGAACCTCAAACACCTTCATGCCCGTCTTGAATGCCCCAAACACCGTTACCGCAGTTCCTTCAAGAAACACCTACTTATCTATATCCACAACAACTCATCTATTCACCCGATTTTCGCACGTCCACAGGTTTAAAAGAAAAAACCCACGATGATGTCGATATCGCAAAGGTTATTGAACCCGATGAGGCCTACAACGAGATCGGACGACCAGGAAACGTAGTGATTTTGTCTGTTGAGCAGACCTCCTGCGTGCACGCTTAATCGAGACACTTTGAGAAATATCTGATGTTATCACGTGGAATAAAAAGGAACTGTGTCAATCGGTGGGAAATCAATACGAGGATCGAACATTAATAGTTTAATACAAAACGTATTATCACCCAATCCCAACCTGAAGAAGCCTCTACCTGGACGAGCTCTGTTTACCAACGTTATACATCATATCAATATCCCAGAAGAATTAATCGTGAATCCTGTGTACTGGTCTGTGGACGCACCTGACATGTCAAAGCTCGCTTGGCTGCATTAAGATAAATAACAATTTAATGTAAAAAAATTAGTTTGTATTGCAATGATTACATTTATTTTAATGTCTATAAAATTTGAATAAACATGTAATTCAATGGATGGAAACCAGTGATTTTAATTTTTTATTTATTTATTTATTTATTAGAGATTAAAAAGTAACCACAAACAAACACAAATTCAATCTGAATTCGAAAAGTTTATTTGGACAAATGAATATATAGAAATTAAATAAAACAAATAATAATAATAATTAGAATATTTAAACAGAGTAATTTAAAGGTTTGCATAATTGGTTCCATTTGGACTTTTGACAGGTATTAAATATAGAGTTGTTAGTATATTCGTCTTGAATGATTTCACATTTCACGAGTAAGATGTTTAAAAACAGTTCATTTATAAAATTGTTGTTCAAGATGTCTGCCATAGAATAACCACTGGCTGTTAATTTCAGGTAATGTAGAAATGTTGAAAGTTGAATGGGTTTTAAGTAAAAGAACCATTCTGGGCTTCACTCGTTGTAAATACAAAAATCAGACGGGAAGGAATCTGGCCAATAATTAACTTCTGTATGACGTGATTTCCATTTCCAGTAGCAATACTCACTGACCTCATTTCAACTCGTCCGATGGGGTAAAACGCGTTAGTGGCTTGCAGAGTCTTTGCATGTTCTAATAGTGTAGCTGTGTTAATTTTAACTCTCTCAACATTAAGGATTGCTTTTCGGATTGTATTCTTGTAATTAGGATTAGCTACATCAGACATCAGAGTAAAGGAGGGTTTACTTCTGTAAAGTCTCAGACGAAAATCCATAGAGTTTAGCAGCAATCGACACTGACGAAAGATGTCTAAATGGAGGGGACCTTCCATGTAGTAAATGCCGTTCCGTGCGAGTTTTTTACGTAACTTAAACCCGTTGTTTGTATCGTCAGCATTATCCATTTTATCGCTCCTGTCTTTACAATACCCAGCTGTTGTGAGCTGACTTTGTTTAGAAGTCTGACCATAGTTCAAAAGAGTTTCAAAAAAAGCTCTGTATGGATATAAATTATTGCTATGACTAACTAACGTATCACCCAGATAGCAATCGACTTGTGAGAATAGCGAATGTAAGAAAAGGTTCACAGGACCTGTTTTATCACCAGCTGGTAGCTGTCCATCTCCTTTGTTGATAATGACTTCTAAGCTTAATGTAGTTTGATCGAGATCCGTGTAAAAATCGGCCAATCCAAGTACGTAGAATTTAATAGGTCTGTCTGGGTTGATGGTGACTATTGGTTGGATTAGTTGGTCCTGTTGACCGCTCATGCGGGAATAGAAAAAATGTTGAGATCGCTGTTGAGACATTCAGTGCTCATCTGGTGTATCATTGATGCCATGATTAAGGTCGTATGTTTAAAATCGGATTAGAACGTAATTTTATAGGTCTCTCTGTTGACTTCTTTTGTTTCATCCTCTACTTCTATTGTTACTTCTGCGTGTTTTTCAACGTTTTTGAATGCTGCACTCGTCCTCTTCGTTTGCATTCACTCCTCAGAAAAGACTCCAAGCTGTTGTCTCTGGGTCTTTTTACGTGTGAATGAGTAGGAAGTGTTGAATATCGTCTATTAACACGCCCTCTACTGCTCTGAACTCTAGCACTCATTTCCTGTAGGGCACTGCCTCCAGCCTCCTTCATTCGTAATGACAGCGAGTTTTTGAGATTTTGACCATGTATAACAACATTAAAAACGGAAACACCACCCTTTAGGACATGGCGACCGAGAATCTTACCAATGGATTTGAACCATTTTTGTTTTTTTCTTTTCGTGTGCTGCCTACCCTTTTTGTAAGATAGGGGCATGATGTTGATGATGACATCAGCTGGAGCGATACCCAGGGCTCTGTGGTTGCGGTTGTTGTAGCTTAACACGAGGTCAGGTAAGACGTCGATGTACCTGTGTTTGTTGGTAAATGTAAAAAACATAAACATTCTCGTTTTCAACGTACGGTTGAATCGTTCGATCGTAACAGCTTTTAAATTTGATTCTATGGCGAAGAAATCGATGTTGAGTTCTTTAAAATAGTCTTGAACTGCTTGTTTAAAAACTCCTTCCCTTTATC
>JAHWFO010105497.1:2026791-2056748 GCA_023313115.1 Rhysida immarginata
AAACTAGTTGGAACTCCTGATGTGCCTGTTAAAATTATAACATGTCCGGAAAGAAATGTACTGTAAGTTAAAAAGAACAAAATATAGCTAAAGAAAGAATATACATGAATATGAACGTAAATACAGTGCTATTCAAAAGTATAAGACCAGGCGTTTATTGTGCTAAAGAAAAAACAGACGCATCATTTTTTCTGATAATTTTTATATCCATAATGAACACAAATGTCAAACAAAACTACAACTTTGAAATAAGTAAAAATATTTCTCGAAGAACTTATGCAAAAAACACATGTGCAAAAGTATAAGACCACCCTGAAAAAAAGGAACTGTCCTACCACTTTTTTGCATATAAATGAATTGGCACAACTAATCGAACTTCGGAAGTGCTGTGGTACAGCCAAGTAATACATAGCGGTTTATAAACAATGCCTAAGGCCACACATCTCAGCGAATCTGAAATCCGACAAATTTGGACAATACACCGTAGTGGGAAATCGCAGCGCCAAATTGCTGCAACGAATGGTCGTTCAAAATGTGCTGTTGCCAATGTATTAGCCAGAGGACATGATGGGTATGGGAAACCTAGAACAGGACGAACCAAACTTCTCTCTGAAAGATCTCGTCGTCACGTCTATGCTCCTGCTACCAGGGAAAAAATGTCAGCAGTGAAAATAAAATCCACCATGAATATCTCCTCTTCCACGAGTACCATTACAAGAGTTTTGAGTACTTCACAGAACATACGGTACTGTAAAAGAAAGAGAGCACCACCCCTAACACCAAGACACAAAACAGAACGTCTGTCCTTTACCCGTAAAACCATGGAGTATGAATGGCACTCTGTAAGTTTTTCTGATGAGAAGTTTAATATCGACAGGCCTGGTGGCATTTCCTATTACTGGCGCGGGCCACAACAGTGAAGATGAGCCACCAAATGGGAGGAGGTGCAGTCATGGTTTGGTGTGGATTTTCTGCTCTCGGAAAAACGGACTGTGTTGTTATCAATGGACCCATGATGTCAGTGGAGTGTCGGATGATAGACCAGCAGCTTCAGGCCTATGGTGAATTCTAGGAGGGCCCGAGTATTGTTTTGAACAAGATAACACATCCTGCCCCACGTCAAACATGATGAAATTGTGGTTTCAAACACAAAATATTAAGCTTTTTCCATGGCCCACAAGATCACCGGACTTGAACACAATTGAAAACCTTTGGGGTTTACTGGCAAGAGACGTTTATAAAGATGGGCAGTAATTTCAAAAGACTGATGAACTGAAATCAGCAATTTTTGCGTGGGAGTTAGTTTCATGTGAAACTTTGCTGAGATTGGTTGAGTCCATGCCAGAAAGTATTTTTGATGTATTCCATAACTCTGGAGGAATCACAAAATACTAAAACAGCATGATCGTGGTCTTATACTTTTGCACATGTGTTTTTAGTGGGGTTTTTTTGCATAACTTATTCCAGAATTATTTTTACTAAATCCAAATTTGTATATTTGGTTGACAATTGTGTTGATTACGGATATTAAAAATTGTCAGAAAAAATGATGCCCCTGTTTTCTCTTTAGCACAAAAAACGCCTAATCTTATACTTTTGAATAGCACTGTATCTCCGAATTAAGAAATATAAAGAATGCTAGCCTAGTCAAAATGAAACAGATGGCATTGTTACAAGCCTTTAGAGCCTGAATGCCTGGATGTCTCTTATTGGCCCAAATCCAGAGCATGTGAGCAACATCGACAGCGCTCCTGGTGGCAGTTTCTGAACTGGGTTGTCCATCATGAAATGTTTAAAAATTTAATTAAAATTTCCCCCTAAAATATTAATTTTTTAAGTTTGAAAAATAACAGCGAGAAGTGACAATTTAATACTCATTAGTTAATTATTTATTTATTTATTTTATATATTTACTTTTTTATTTATTTTTATTTACTTATTTATTTATTTATTTATGTATTTATTTTTTATGAGTCCAACAAAATATTTTTTACATTTTTGTAAAAATTCAATTTTGATAAATAAATGATAATTTTAAAAAAACAATTTAAAAAAATCAGTCTTTTTATTAGAAGTAATATTACACATTGCAGACTCTACAATATTAATATTAATTTACTTTCTAAACATACACAAATTTTAACATATTCATACTGTATATGGAATCTAACTTTTACATGAGTTACAAATAAATTCAGATTCTGCTTCATTTATTACACGCAACCTATGATACCACCGACTACATAATGCACACGAAATCCATTGCACAATCTCACTACTCCCTTCATCATCTCCTTCATGGCATGTTGAAAACTTACTGTAAATCTCGCAAACGTTGTTTCGCCTTTTTAGCATCTTCATGTGTGGCTTTTGGAAAAGCTGCAGATCGTTTTGTGGATTAGCTTCTTTCAAAACGTAACTGGTGGTCAAAATTTTTATTAGCAGGAACTGTGCTTTCCTTTTGCAGTTGAGAATTGATTGCGAGATAATTATTCTTAAGAGATGCAATAAAAAATGTGTAATTACGAGTTTTTCTTTGAATTTCCTTTAAGCTCTCATCATCTTGAATATTTTCAATTGCCTCTAAATTTTCCAGAAGCATTTCTTTTATGTTTTGTTTCCGTTGGCTCGTCGTCATTTGTGTCATTTGCTGATTTGAAATACTGAAACATGCCAATACCGTTCTAATTATTTCCCGAGAATTATTTATAGCATCCACCATCTCTACCCTTTCCTCTTGAAGGTGACTGTTCAATGTATTTTCCTTCATGCAAAAGTAATATATGTGTTCGCATATACTCTTGAGGTAACTAGAATCGGAACAATTACATCTATACGAGTGAATACAAATGTCACAAATGGAACACCTTAATCGGCAACCTAAACGAGGACAGATATTATTTTCAATTATATAATTTTTTTGTTGAATTTCCATCGGTTTTCACCTATTTTTTTCATACTCATATTCTTCTAATTTCATTTCCGTGCAATCTCTGTGCCGTGTCAGAGATTTCTTTATTGCGTTGAGTGACTTTTCCCTTTTCTAACTTAAGGACTCGTTGGATTAGGTAGTATTCGTCCATTTTCAACAGAATATCAATCAAATAATCTAAGCGGCGATTTTGTTTTTCCATTAAAATTTTCCTCTCCAGACTTCAAAAACCTGTGGAAGGATTCGACGTAGATGTTGGTATTGACTAATGCATCTATTCGATTCCTATTGGCCCATGCTCCTGTTTGCTGGGCATAATTATTTTCAAAGTACAATGCAAATTCGTTAGTTTCTTTGTTAGATTTTAGCTTTTCAAGCATTAAATGAAGGAGTTCATTGCATTCCTGTTCTGTATGAGCATAAGCCACCACCCTCAACTCATCTAATACTGCCTTCAATTGATTTTTGTCTTTCATGTGGATTTTTTCTCGAATATTTTTCTGCCATGTTTTTTCGATGTGCCAATAGCATAAAAGTTGTCTCGTACTGATATCAGGATAGGTTTCTGAAAACGCTGTAAACATCGTCAGACATAAAAAATTATGGGTGTACTTCTGGAGCTAGCTATTTCAAAATTTAAAATATACAATTGTATGTGGACTTTTGTTCTGTATTCGTAATTGCCCATAACACGGGGATTCCTCCTCCCCATTCGTCAATACACAATATCGTTATTAATTTGAGATTATAATGGGTAGTCTTGTGCGTACTGTCAATACAAATTACTTCTCCACCAAATAACTTGAACATTTGCCTCTGGGACTCACTCTGTAAGATTAATATAACATCCTGGGTCGAAAATTGCTGGGATCTCTCACTGTGTTCACCTCTACGTTATACAGCTGAATAATATTTTTCCCTTCCCTGTTAAGTTCCTCAATTAACAAATTAACACTGAGTGATCTTCACTATGCATTTCGCTTGTTGAAAAACCAAATTGCCTCTTCACATTTGCAACATCTTGCTTCGTAATAATACATTCTCTAGCAGCAATTGAAACTGCATCTCTGTCGAGCATTTTATCTTCTTTTGTGCTATATTGTACAATATTCCCAGGGGTAACTCCCTTCTTCAGTTTTTCTCCTATCTTATGTCTAGTTAAATTTGGTATCGGTACATGAGCAATAGTTTTATTATGATCATAGTGACTGGAATAATAGGTCACTTTCACTTGTCTGGTGGTAATTTATTCTTCAGCTTGTATCTGTGCTGTGCACACACTGTTCAGTTTGATGGAGCTCTGAGATTTCAGCATGCGCTTTCTGTTGGCTGTATCACAATTTGGATATATTGTCCAGATCTATTGCATTTAAAATAGTAAGTTTTCTTGCTTGTTGAAGTTCTTCGTCCATTTGAAGATATAAAATAACTTCATGTTTTCTTTTCTTCTTCCTCTTTCCACAAGAAAAAATCAGTGTAGTTTTTAAAATTAAAAATCTGTGATTTAATGACCTGTTGGTGTTCTTGTTGTAGATGTTTTATGAGACCTTGTGAAGTATTCGATTTAAACTTGCAATCTAAGCATCGAAAACTGCAGGCTGAAAATATTGGTTGTATTAATGACATGTATTGATAAAACTTACTTAAATTTAGATTGATTTAAATAAAGACTGGTTTAACTTTTACATTTTAATTTTAAATGTTGTCATAGTAAATGCAAAATTCAAAAATGAGGGAATTAAAACATTTTCATTTCCGTTTTAAATTAAATTTTTTTAATTAAATATTATATATATTTATTTATGTTTAGTTATACATATTTGTGTTTGTTATGTCTGTTTATATTGTTTATTTATATTTGATTTATATTTATTTATATTTGTATATTTATATTTAATTTAAAACGTTTCAAAGTATATTATTTAATTTTAAAATAGAAATGTTTCAAATAATAATTAAAAAATCAGCACACCTGTTCTGTGAAAAGTTTTCTGAACATTTCTCCGGTGTTCACTTAATGTTTTCGATGAGGAAAACGTTTTTGAACACTCCTTACAATTGCACCTTTCCATGACAAAACGGATGCCTGATCAAAACAAAATTCCCGCTGCCGCACGTGTTCCTGCAGTCGTTCTGCACATGCTCCGAAATTTGGCCAATAAGTGTCATCCAGGCATTCAGGCTTAAATGGTTTGTGGCATTGTTTTATTAACCGGTAACTGCAAAATGATAGAAACATTATCATTATCAGGATATTGCATAAATAAATATGTTTATTCTTAGAATTCAGTAAAAATAAAAATCGACTAAATGTTAATTCGAAAAAACCGACAATAAATCTAATTCATTCTTTCGTTCATAGTCATCAAAAGAATTGTAGATATTGAAACAAAACAAGTTATGGCTCCATAGCCAAGACCGGTCTATTAAAATCATAACATGTCCGGAAAGAAATGTAGTTAAACAGAATAAAATAAAACTTGAATTATACATGAATTTCAAACGGAAAGTTATTTTCATTTAATTAAAATATAGCGTGGAAATACTAATATCTCCGAATTAAGAAATTAAGGAAAACTAGCCTAGTCAAAATGAAACATGCAGCATTGTTTTATTTACGGGTAACTGCAAAATGATAAAAATATTACCATTTATTTATGCAATATCCTTTAAAATAAACTATATTTATTCTAAGAATTCAGTAAAACTAAAAATGGACTAAATGTTATTTCTGAAAAAAAAAAACTACAATAAATCTAATTCATTCATTCAACCTCGTGGCATGGAAACAGTTATCAATTTGGACTGAGCATTAAAACACATATAACATAAGAAGTAGCGTTTAAGGAATAAATTTATGTGAAACTAGCAAAGGTACCCGGCATTGCCCGGGATAATTACACTTGGATGTAAACAGAACAATCTCAAACAATTAAATTAAATTTTGCAATATCTTAAAAATAAACACATGAAAATGCTTAGAATTAATACAGTAAAAATTCTTAATGAAAATTCGAAAAAAATCTTTTTAAAGGCTCGCAATGGATGGACCGCTCCAATAATTTCTTACTCAGGTAATCTTACTTCAGATGTACACTTAATGTTGATGCAATTTCCACTCTTCCCTCGTTGTGTTGAAGCAAAATTTGGCCTTTCATCACTTTGGGTAGTCTAGCGGTCGCCAATTCTTCTATTTACTTGCTTTCCATTTGCTCAATACAGCACGGAGCTAAAGGTTTGCTTTCTCTGTCCTCTTTCCACTCTTTCTCAATAGTCTGCTAACTCTTCATTATCTCCAGCTACTGATCATTTTTAAAGATTTTCAAGAAATTGTTAAGTACTAAGAACTCTCTATTCTAAGAAAAACCTGAATAACAGGAATTCTATGCATTGTTACAAATTGAAACTTATCCATATTGCATCATCATTCTATGTTCATTGTTATAATTCTTGGAAACGATTGCTTTATCATTGCATCATCATCTTGAGCTCATTGTTATTGGTGAATTGCGTGTTGAAACAATTGTTGATACCTATTGTTGCACAAACTTTTATTTGCATTGTTGGTCATGAGATATATATTTTTGGTCCATGCAGTGTGTTTGTGAATTGCGTATTGATACCATTGTTGCAAAAACTTTGTCTTGCATTGTTGGTCATGCGATATTTCTCATTAATATGCCCTGCCATAACCATGAATATCGATTTTTTTATCGATAATTATTATTTTTCCGAAATCTGAGGTAGACAGTGACCTTCCTCATGCTTTGAAGGTCATGTATGCGAAATTTCATCAAGATCGGACTAAAACTGTAGATTTGTATAAAAAACAGACCCACAGACAGACCCACAAACATCCTTCTTTATATATATAGATAGATAAACTCTGTCTTACCTTCGAAAATATGTATCCAACAACAAAAATATGTATCCACCGACGCGTGAAAGGCACAGTCCCCATAGAGAAAGCATGGAGAAAGTAATAAACTAAAAGTGAGGCCACCCTACAAAGACCACGTGACAATTCCGCGCTGGGGCCCGTATTTTTTAGTTGGCTATGCTTCAGTTGAGAGTGACGCCACGAGTAAAACGGTTACAGTTCGTCTGCATGAAGAAATAGTTTGGAATAATTTTGTGCATAAAAAAGTTCAAAATTTTTCCTGGAATCATATTCCATATTTTTCTCCTCGATAGAATAAAAAATCGGCGGATAGAAAAGCCATTTGACGAAATTTAAGAAAGTAAAAAAATAAAATGAGGTTGGTCTATAGTCGAGATTATTTGATTGTAAAATGGTGGTCTCTTGTTCCTACGTGAACGAGATGCGTCAGAAATGAAAGATGATCAGGTTTCCACGAAGAGGGTTAAAATATGTTAAACATTAATTTAAAAAGATGATATCTGATTGACACCATTCGAGTATTCTACTTTCAAGAAGCCACGCGATTATAGGATAGTCTTAGAATAACTTAGATACATAGTCTTAGAATAACTTAGATACATAGTCTTAGAATAACTTATTCTTTTAACGGCGGAAGGATACGATGTTGTGCTCTATGTTCATTCCATGACGTTACTCTCAACTGAAGCTGAGACAGGGTATAGACCACCTGAACACGATAAAAATTCATGCTACAATTAAGATATTTATAAAATGTAGTCAATTATAACAAACTCTATGAATTTTTTTCTCGGAAAATTTTGAAAAGTGCGTCGAATGGCTTTGCAGGTATGTTTAATTTGGTGAAAGCTACATGTGCAATTTTATTTTGTCAATTAGATAAATGCGCAATATTACTAGATTGACAAGATTAAACAGAGTATAAACAAGATTAAACAGAGTATGCAAAAATCGATTTTGATGAAACTTGGACTGTTCCTTAAGTTGAAAGATACTTAATCCATTAAAAAAAGAATTATTGCAATTCGATTTCTAGTTTCTGAGAGTTACGTGGACAAACATACATAAATACATACTGTAGCGTGCCAATTTGAATCCTTAACTTTACTTTTTGTGGGTTAAGTTATTTTTTTTTCCCTGTCTTATATTTTAAAAAAAATTTTCTTGCGAAATAATTTAATTGTATTTTATTATTTTCTGTAATTTTTAGACTCGCGATTGTTGCTTCTCGGATAAATTTCGCGTTAATTACCTTTCTATTGTTATCGCTTGAGTTAATTATAACGTGTTTCGTGCGTCGCTCAGGAAAAGTCCGCGTGCGTTCGTTTCATGTTTTTGGTAATGCTAGAGTTTTTGTTTGGTGAGGCAGTCTTGCGCTTGCCTTGGTGAGGTCAACTTCATCGTTACTGGAGTCGGCTTTCAGTTCTTCATCATGCGTTGAAGTGTAGACTGTATTCCGTTTTGGATCATTGATTTTTAGTCAACATTGAGTCTGGATGCAGTATCCGTCGATTTCACTTGCACTATGTGAGCTACACAGCTTGATGAATTTTTATCCACTTCGTCAATCTTGTCGGGTGGAATAATGTCAGCCATAAGTCTTTTGTCTTTTAACGCTCGTGGTAGCATAGAACTGTTGAAGAATTATTCACTTAGTTGATAAATTCCATGATTGTCTTCCCCGTGTGAAGAAGGAATCTTTGCTTCTTTGAGGTAAGAATGCCGTTGCCAAGTCACAGTGGAGCTGGATAATTTCTCTTGCTGAACTTGGTGGAAGCACAACTCAATGTGATCAATTTTTCGACAGATTGCTTGTTTTTCTTCTTTAGAACATATTTTTGCATGTGACTTTGTTCTTCGTTATTTCAAGATTCGATGATTCGTCAGGATGTTTGCACAAATGCATACGGGCTTACTTCAAGTTAGTGCAATGGCGTGTTCGTAATTACGTTCTATGGTGATTTCCTAATATCAAGCATGTTGTATATTTTTTTGGCCTTACGGAGAAAGTTCCATCCTGTTCAGATGCTTTCAGAACTCAAATCTTCCGTTTTATTTGATTTTTGCTGAGGTTTTTTAGTTATGTTTTTTAAGTCGACTGCCAATGATTGCTATGCGAAAACTTATGTTGAAGTTAATTTAATTTTTCTTTTAGTTTTGTTTTTTTTATTTATTTATTGTATATTTTATTTTATCTTCTTTTTTTTAGTGTTTGCAAGCCTGTCCGGTGTTCCCGTCTTGTATGTATCTTCAGCATCTGTGATTATGCCTCTCTGTTATGAGTTTCCCTTTGCTTAACTGTTCTTGTTATTCTGTGTTTTAGCACTCGTACTGTATTTTTGTTTTCTTATGTGTCTGTTTCCTTTAGTCATGATTATTTGTGAGTATTTATTATTTTATTTAGTGCATGTTCTTTTTCTTTCCTTTTAGGCGTGGCGTTCCCGGTTGTTATTGTTTTTTTTACTTATTATTTCACAATTTTTTTTAATTCCTCTTTCCTTGTTATTTTATTTGTCTTTATTTGATTTTTTTGCTTTTATCTCTTTTTAAATTTTTTTGTTCTTTTGCTTTTGTATCTTTCCTTTCCTATTATATGTATTGCTCAGTTTACGCTGCTCATAGTGACAAGAACACTTGCTGCCTTACTTCAATCAATCGTCTTATCATTTGATTGTGTTGTTTTTCCAACTAATCACCTTATCGTCAAGATTTAGTTATGTACTGCCCACTGGACTGTTATTGCAATCCACTTGAATTTTTTTTAATTTTTTTTTTCATTTTATTTCCAATAATTTGTCTTGTTAGAATTTTTGCAGTGTTTGAACTCCTTTCTATGGTTTCAGCCACAGTAGAGTTGTTGTGAAGTGTCTCAACTTTAGAAGTGCTCTTTATCTGCTGGGTTCCCTTCTACTAGAGTCTTCTGCTATCTCTTCACCGGTGCTTCTTCTTTGAAGTCTGGATTTCACAAGCAACTGATTATTCTAATGTTTTTTTCTGTATTGTTAAACTTCGTTACAACTCTTGTAATAAAGGAAATATTTTATTGGAATTTTGTTTTAACTTAATTCAGGGGAGAACTCTTAAAGTTTTCAAGGTTTATTATTATCTAAATATTTTAAGGGACTAATTCACCTTCGTGTCATTTTTTAATGTAATTGGGCTTTCGTTTGGCATTAAAATTAAAACTATTTTCTAGTTGCCTTGTCTTAGTCTTAATAGGAAGATGAACGGATATATATTTAGAGAAGGACGAGACACAGGTACCCTGAAATACAATAAATAATAGTTATTAATTAAAAATACAAAATGAATAAAAAATAAGATATAATACTCAAAAATAATAGATAAAATCAAAATAAAAATAAAAAGCTGACGTTTCGGATAGAGACTATCCTTTATCAAAGCAAAAAGGATAATTCTCTAAAAGCAAATAGAATATTAGAAAATTACCTGAAGTTAAGAAAGGAGTATTCGAAATCGACAATCGAAAAGTGAAGTGAAAAGAAAGACGCGAGAGTAAACCAGAGGAGGTACACTGAACTGGGTGAGAAGCCTGATGAACCTCTTAAATCCTCTAGAGAAGACTGTAGATTGGTCGAGAGTCAGATTGTAGATTGACGAATAGAGTCCCCAAAAATCAGCAGGATCTAAAAGATCCAATAGTTGGAGAAGACGGCCTTGTTAACGTCATCAAAGCAGACATCCAGAATATGGCGCGGTCTTCGAAACCTGAGGGGATTCTTTACAACGAGTGGATGGTCCAGAATACCAGAAACCAGGCTGTTTTCTTGGTTCTCCATCTTGGGTAGCATGTTCTTCATAAGTGTCTGGACAAAGGTGCCTATGTGGGTCATCCCCAAATCGTCATAGAGAGAGTGGTTGTTGGCAACTCTTCTGTCAAGTTGAGCAATGGTTCGCAGAGCAATATTTTGGAAGGTCTGGAGATCCTTACACCTAGATTTGCAAATAGAAGCCCAAGCAGGCATTCCATGAACCAAATAGTACAAATCACAACCTTGTATATCAAGAGTTTGTTATCTACACCAAGAGCGCTGTTTCGCCCCAGAAGTGCAATCAAACTGAACTTCGCTTTCTTTGCCTTGTTGAGCGCGTATTGGACTTGGTTGTTCCGGTTTAGTTTGGAGTCTATCATGACACCAAGATATTTGTAGATTTTTACCCACTCAAATTTCTTGCCAAATAAGAAGAGGGGCTTTGGAGGGTTTTTGCATTTGCGAGGGATAAACATGACCTTGCACTTTTTGACATTCAGCTTTAATCGCCACTTAGTGAACCAGCTCTCGCACTTATGTAAAGCTTTTTGTAGTCGAGTGATGACATGTGCTGGGTTTCGTGCCCAGGTCATGATGGACCCGTCATCAGCAAACAAGTAAAGAATACACTTTGCAAACTTGGGAAAGTAATGTATAAAGAAATTGAATAAGGCTGGCCCCAAGACAGAGCCTTCGGATACACCAGCAATAACATCGCAGGGTTCAGACAAGGAGTCCCTAACCTTAACACGAAAAGTCCTCTTTGACAGGAAGGAGCGAACCAGAGCAATTAGATCGTCAGGGAAACCGTAGGTAATCATTTTGTAAACGAGCCCATCTTCCCAGACTTGGTCAAAAGCCTTTTGAACATCGAGGAAAACGAGACCACCAAACATAGAGAGGTTGAGAGGACCGTTTAAATCACCAACGAGCCTCCATAACTGAAGCTGACAAGAGTGGCCTGGACGGAAGCCAAATTGCTCACTACGAATGAGGTTGTTTGCCTCGCACTACTCGTTGAACCTCTTGGGTATAGTGCGCTCAGAGACCTTTGAAAGCATGGGCAAGAAGCTAATGGGCCTATAACTTGTAGGAAGAGCAGGATCCAGTCCAGGTTTAGGAATGGCGATGATGACTGAGTCCTTCCAGGCATTAGGGAATTGACCACTAAGCCAGCAGTCATTCATGACCTTCGTGATGATGCAGATAACACTGGGAGGCAAATTCTTCAGAGCACTGTTGTTAAGAAAGAAGTACTAACGGACGGGTTTATATATTGTTTGCATAGTGGATAGTAATACGGTATTGGCTGAAAAACGAGAACAAATGCGATCAATTAGAAGACGTGTTGGGATAGGACAGGGCGGAAGAAAAATAGGAAGTAATAAGAGGGCGGCGAGAAAAATGCAATAGGATAACACATATGAAATTAAAATTATAAAAAAGTTAGGAATGATAGGGTGCTTAGCAAGAAGACTTCGTAAAATTCCCTGAATTTCCCTTGATTTCTCCTGATCATCAGCAGACAAAAAATTGCTATCATAAAAGAATATTATTGACATTGTTCAAAATTTTCGAATTTATGATTCCCTGACTGTTCCCGGTTACAAAAAAATTCCCTAACAATTCCCGGTCGCTAGTCACCTTGTATAATAGTACCACATATAAGAGCACCGGATCAAAGGTCACTGAAATAAAAGAGTAAAAGAAGCCTATGTGAAGAAGAGTGTGCAGGACAGACACAAAAAGAACATAGAAAAATAGAGATAGAAAAATATGAAAGAATATTAAAAAAGGGAATAAAAGATAAAGAAAAAAGGGAAAAAGAAAAGGGCCCAGGGAGCTTACGACCAAATAAGGCATAGCTGAAGTTGGAGAGAGATATGGGAAAGGTAATGAGGGAATGGTGCCTTTGCTAAGGTTAATGCCATTAGGAGTGAGGGAATTGAATTTTCAAATAAGAAAATACTCCAATTGCTTTCTCTCTTTTTTGTTATGGAAGTTACTACGAAGAATATAAAGGCTGATGGCCTGTAAAGAGTGGCCAGGGGATCTAAAGTGTTTAGCGACAGGGGTCTCAGCATTGCTAAGGATATCGAACTTATGCCCGGCAAATCTGGAGCGTATGGTATTGCCTGTCTCTCCAACGTACTGTTTCTGGCATACTTTGCAATGTAACAGGTGAATTAAGTTGTGAGAAGTGCAGGTGAGGTTCTGGTTAATCTTGAAAGTAAAGGAGGAAGCACTGCTGGAAATGGAGGTAGCAGGGTTAAGAAAATGGCAAGAAATTTAATACATTGTAACACCATAATAGATAGTGCATTGTTATTCGTATTTCAACCAATAATAAGCCCTGAATTAGCACTATCTATGATGATGTAACAATGTATTAAATTTCAATGCGGAGGCCTTCTCTCTCAGTGGTCACGGTATGGATATTAGCATGGAAGCCCTTGTCAGACTGATTAGTGCATATTCTACGGATGCGAGTTAACTGACCTAAAGGGATGGCAGCTATCATTGTGTAAGTACTGGTGCCTGTCAGTGGGCTTCTTATAGAGATTAGTAGACAATTTGTTGTTAGTGATAGAGATAGAGACATCCAAAAAAGAAACAGTTGTGGTAGAATAATTGTGAGAAAAGTTGATAGAGGAGTGGATGGAATTAGAATGAGTTATAAAAGATAGGAGAGAGTCTTCATTATGTGGCCAGATCAGGAAAACATCCTCAATATACCGCAGCCAGACTAACGGCTTCAAGGGAGACGTGGAAAGCAGTTTGGTTTCCATCTCATAAAAATTTTGGCATAGTTGGGAGCCATTTTGGAGCCCATAGCAGTGCCACTGGACTGGATATAATACTCATTGTTAAAAGTGAAGAAATTGGATGTTAGGATGGTATCAATGAGAAGGCAGATGGTGTCAGTAGAAGGAACTTGAAAAAGTTTGTTAGCCTTGAGACTGTTGGGAACAGCTTCAATCCCATCATCATGAGGAATATTATTATAGAGAGAAGAGACATTAAGCGTGCAGAGGTTCTTAAAATTGTAATTAGAGTCGTTAAGGCGCTGATTATGGGAGAGAAAATCGTTAGTGTCTTTGATATAGGAAGAAAGACTGGGTGGGATGTGGCGTATGTGGTGGTCGACATAAGCAGAAAGTGGCTCACAGAGGGTGTTGTTATAAGAGATGATTGGACGGCCGAGATTGCCAGGTTTATGAATCTTGGGAACTGAATTTAGGAAGGAGGAAGAGGCGGGTTTTTTTATCGATTTGGGAGGAGGATTCAAGCCGAAAGAGGATATTTTTAAGTTCAGTGTTGAACATGTCAGTAGGGTCGGAGGTTAGTTTCTTGTAGAACGTGATATCAGAGAGTTGTGTGTTAGCTTCGTTAATGTAGTCAGAGGTGTTCATAACAACAATAGCGCCCCTTTGTCTGCGGGCTTAATTGTTATATCAGGGTTATTACTAAGGCGTTTGATACAAAGAAATTCGTTATTGGTGAGGTTAGGATGAGGTATTTTAATATTTTTAGTAATGGAGAGGATGTCATTTTGTATGGACTTGATATAAACCTGAAGTTCAGGATTAATATCATGAGTAGGGGCCAGTTGCTGGGAATATGGAAGGTTGAGCTGGTAGCAGGAGTAGTATTAGAAGGATTCATGCAGAAGTAAAGACGGGATCTGAGGGCACGGCTGAAGTTATCGACAGAGAAATGATATCAAAAGTGTTAATAGTATTAGGAGTGGGACAGAAGGAAAGGCTTTTAGAAAAGGTTATGATTTAGAGAGATGAAAATTTAGTGGTCGAAAGATTAATAACCGCGGTTTTGCTAAGAATGGAAGAGCTAGAGCTGGTGGAGGGAGGTGGATCGTTTTTAGACAGTGAGTTCAGAAAATAGGCGGATAAAGGATTAGAGAGAAAATCGGTTTTATTAGGGAAGGAAACACGGTATCTCTGAAATTTATTACATTTTTTGGAATAAAGAAAATCAAGTTTTTTGCAAATGAAAGTATGAAGAGCGTCAATATCCGGTGGATTAAGAGAGGGTAGAGAGTGATGGCCTGAAAGAGGCTTGTGCTAATGCTCGAGCAATAGTTACTGAGGATAGGAAGGATGTTACAGATAGAGTCAGAAACAGTGGAATGAACTTGCGACAGAGTGGCAGAGGGTAAGGGGCCTAATTGGATGCTGGGGGGGCAGAGACTATACCTTTGGGGATTGTGCTGAGTGTAAAGTAATGGGGAAAGGTGATTTTGTGAGCATGGTAGGTACAGAATTTGTCGCAAAGCTTACGGAGCTGAAAAAAGCAGGAGGGTGGGTGGCTGTTATTCATATGCTTTTTGTTGATCGTAATTTTGTGGAGCTGCGTGTGTTATAAGTGTGTGGTCTGGCAGACGTATCAGAGGTGGAAAGTGGGCGTGAAAGTGTGTCTGGCATTCTTGTAGTGTTTTGTGAAAGTTGTAGGTGTTGAGATTTAGGTTAATAGAGGAGAGTGTTGGGGAAGAAGGGACATCGTGAATGGTAGGTGAGGTATTGTTATTGGAAGTTATTGTATGGATGGTGGGAGTAGATGTAGGTATTTGCTGAAGGTGTTGAAGGCTGAAGGTGAAGTTGAGATCTGAATATGAACCGGTGAAACAGATGGTGAGGGGGTGTTGTCGGAGATGTTGCGTGTTGTCTGATCGTCAATGTCTTGTGTAGTGTTGGAGATAAGGTTGAGTTTGGCAAGAGGTTGACAATAACTAAGTATATTTTGTGAAATTAGATCTAAACCCTTGTGTGAAAGATGTAGCCCTTCCCTGCAAACGTGACTAGGAGAGAGTGGACAGTATTGTAAAAAGTGAAATCGTTTAAAAATGCTGGATAGGATCCGTGCTAGTTTATTGAAGTGTACAATGTTTTTTATGTCGTGAGGTGTTCTGTGAATGTAAGGATCTGTGGAGGTTTATGTAGCGTGGTAGAACTGATGATTAAGTGACTTGGATGTCTTGGTTGGTGGAAAAAATGATAGTGAGTTGCTGTCTAAGGGAGTGAATGATAGTTTCTGGACTGTTAATTGAAGAAGAGATATTGTTCGTGCCTATGTGAATGATGAGATGTTCAATGCCGGATGGAATGTCTTGTAAGAGTGTTGGAATGTCCGAAAAGGTGTAACCATTACGAGAGCGAAAAAACACGGAGTGGGAGGAGTTAACTGGGACACGTGTGGGGAAATATCTTAACATAGAAACACTAAGGATAGCAACATGAGAGAGAGAGAACAGGCATATTGGATAGAAATGGACAAGAAAATATAGATGTACAAAAGAATCGGGAAATAAAAGGAATTTTACGAAATCCTTTTGCTAGGCACCCTATCATTCCTAACCTTCTTTATAATTTCAATTTCATATGTGTTATCTATTGCATTTTTCTCGCCGCCCTCTTATTACTTCCTATTTGTCCTCTGCCCTGTCCTATCCCAACACGTCTTCTAATTAATCTCATTTGTTCTTTTGTTTCAGCCAATACCGTATTACGATCCACTAAACATTATCTTGACATTTGCGAGCTTGATGAACTCTTCAGTGGTGACACTCCAGTCGTCCTGGCTGGTGACCTAAATGCCAAACACCCAAGCTCGAACTCCAGTACGCGAATCTACAACGGCATGATTCTCTATAGGTACATACAAGGAAAAGATGACATCATCGCTGCTGGACCTATGGAGGACACCTACTACTGCGACCACTCCCCTACTAGTGACGTTATGGACATCTTGCTCTTGAAGGGGTTCTTCAAACCATACAGTATCTTCACATATGATGACCTTTCTTCTGAACTTTGACAATGTTGACATAAATTTCCGAGAGGGCATGGGGCCTTGTGTGTAAGATGATTAGAGACGGGTTTCCTTCTAATTTCCTTTTGATGATGAAATCCTTTCTCACCAACAGGTCCTAATAATTATTGATTTAAGGAGTTTAAATGATAATTTAAATTTAAAATGAGTTTAGTCTCCTTATAATGGGGAAAATTATATGATGATGAAAAAAAAATTCTCGAAAACGTTTTTCTATGAAATTTATCCCAAAAATTTGGATCAACCCTTCAAAATTTCATCTGTACTTCAAGATTATCGTTTTCCCCTATCAACATCATCTGCACAAGAACTTCATCTACATCCTCAATAGACTGGTTTTATTTCTACCATCAACAAATCTTCAATAGACTACATTCCTTCATCTCCCAAGTTTCTTCAAGATTGGTGACTTTAATTTAAATTTTGTTTTATTATATCATGATTTTCCCCATTATAAGGAGACTAAACTCATTTAAAATTAAAAGGTCCTAATAATCTAAAGTTGGTGAAAACCTACCCAAGCCCTGTGTTGTAAAGGCCGGTGTCCCTCAAGGTTCTGTCCTCGGGCCCATGCTATGTAATTATTTTGTGCATGACTTCCCGAACCCTAAAAATTGTAATCTATATTTCTATGCTGACGATACTGCCATTATGGCATGGGCACACAAGCCGGCTTATGTTATCACTCGTCTACAGCACGCCTTGAAGATGTTCGAAGACTGGCTTAACTGCTGGGAGCTGAACCTTAATATCGGAAAGTGCAAGGCTATGTATTTCAAAAGAAAGTTCAAGCGTCCCCCAGATTCTCTTGTTCTATTCAATAAGAAACTGGACTGGATAGACAACTACGAATATCTTGGCGTTATCATCGACTCAAGACTCTCTGGAATCGTCACGTGACCTACGCTCTGAACACAGCGAAGAGGGCTAAGTACAGTCTTATAGCTCTGATGCTTCACAACAGCACCCTCAGCATCGACAACAAGCTACTAGAACAGTTTAAAAGCACAACACTCTTCAACTACAACTAAACAAGGCGCAAATCAAGAAATAAAACAAAAAGAATGAAAAAAACAATACAACCTGTAAACGTCTTTCGAAAGCTTTGCTTTCATCTTCAGCAGACAAGGAGAATCTCAAGAGATTCTTGAGAGAACTGACTTGTTTATTGAATTAGCAAGGTATATATAATGAACAATAACTAATAGAAACAAAAAAAAACCTGAAAACGTGATCACCGTTTTGTTAACTGGGCCACCCATTGGATCAAACTGGATTCACCAATGGGGCCCCTGTCCGAATTTAACAGTAACTGCTTATCCGTTTTATTTATAGCCAAGCTTTCGTAAGAATCTAACAGGTATTTTTTAAAGAATAAATCATTAGTTGATCTGTGAGGGTTTACATGGTACGCCGACCTCAGCTGTTCGAAATAATATTTTTTCTTTCCTATTTTTCATCAGGTATTTTTTATTGACCGATTTTATTAATTTTGCACTATTCATCTGGAATTCGTGGCCCGTGTCCAGGGAATGCTTCGCGATGGGTGACTGGTTGCTTCTGCCAAATCTTGTGTGGTTCAAATGTTCCTTAAATCTTGTTTCTATGCTTCGGGACGTCTGCCCTTTTTACATCATAGGACACTGGTTACATTGAGCCTGGTAGATGCCTGATTTTTTCAGTGGTGGGATCTGGTCCTTAGGATTGCCCAGTAGTTGCTTCATTTGACCTGGATTGCTGAAAGCGAGAGAGACATTAAAGGGCTTAAGTATCGAGCTTACTCCGCTTATAAGAGCCTCGTTGTAGGGCAAGGAAATGATTTTCCGGTTAATTATGTTCCTTTTAAAAGTAGTGATTCCTGATAAGAACTTTTTAAACTTTCGTCTTCTAACTAAATCCAAAATAAGCTTGGACCTATACTCGTTTTTGTTGGCCGTGTTTTGAATAATGGCTATTTCATTTTTAAATTTGGACGGGTTCAATGGAATATTCAATGCTCTATCTATCATATAGGTGAAAGCTGAAAGTTTTTGGTTCCAGGGACGACTGGAATCATTAGGTATGTAGTTTAAACTGTTTGTAGGTTTTCTATACACATCAAATGATAACGACTCTTTAAACCAAGAAATCTTAATGTCTAAGAACGGAAGTCACTGATTGTTTTCAGTCTCGACCGTGAATTGTGCTGACGGAAAGAAACCATTGATGTGTTGGACAAACGAACCCATGTCGCATTTGGTGGTATCAAAAATCGTGAATACATCATCTACATACCTGTACTAAGTGTCTGGAAAGTAGAAATCAGAAGATTTTAAAATGTCCTCAAAATTTCCGCCAAAATAGGGCTTAAACAAGATCCCATAGGAGTGCCCTCAACCATTTTATAAACTTTGTTTTTGTAACTAAAGATGTTGTTATTAACGCATAAATTAACTAAATTTTTACATTTCCTTCTAATATTTTCAGGAATCTGATTCTTCTTCAAAATATTTTTCAGAAATTTAATGGTTTCTGGGATTGGAATACTGGGAATAAAGAGATAATGTCGAATGAGACAAGTATTTCCCCTTCTTTTAAGACCTTATTTTTAATTTTACTAATTAAATATAAACAATTGGTAGCTGAACTATCGAATTCTGATAATTTCAATGTTTTTAGAAATTGGGCTACAAACTTAGAGACCCGGTACGTCGGGGAGTTGATGTTTGAGACGATTGGTCTCATTTTGTTGCCAGGTTTGTGAGTCTTTGGCAAGGCGTACAATCTTGGCACAACCGCATTACTAATAATTAAGCCTTTGGCGATGTTGGAAGTAATTAGATTAGGAAGCCTTAATAAGAAGTCTAGGAAAATTATTAAGTCTCTGAACAGCAAAGATTGCCTTTATGTTAGAAGTGATAAGGGTAATAATAATTTATTTTAAGTAAAGATGATTATTATACCAGGGTTGACAACTTAGTTGCAGAAGGTCCTTTTGAAGTTTTTCAGAATTTCTCCTTATCTAAATTAATTACAGAAGTTAAGGAGGTGGTTAAACAGTCCTAATCTAATTCCTTCTAGGTTTAAAGAGTCGATATCATTTGATGTGTATAGAAAACCTACAAACAGTTTAAACTACATACCTAATGATTCCAGTCATCCCTGGAACCAGAAACTTGCAGCTTTCATCTATATGATAGATAGAGCATTGAATATTCCATTGAGCCCGTCCAAATTTAAAAAAGAAATAGCCATTATTGAAAACACGACCAACAAAAACGGGTATAGGTCCAAGCTTATTTTGGATTTAGTTAGAAGAAGAAGGATTAAAAAGTTCTTAGCAGGAATCACTACTTTTAAAAGGCACATAATTAACCAGGAAATCAATTCCTTGCCCTACAACAAGACTCTTATAAGGACCAGTTCCCACCACTGAAAAATCAGGCATCTGCCAGGCTCAATGCAACCAGTGTCCTATGATGTACAAAGGGCAGACGTCCCGAAGCATTGAAACATGATTTAAGGAGCCTTTGAACAACACAAGATTTGGCAGAAGCAACCAGTCAGCCTTCGCGAAGCATTCCCTGGATACGGGCCACGAATTCCAGGTGAATAGTGTAAAATTAATAAAATCGGTCAATGAAAAATACTTGTTAGATTCTTATGAAAGCTTATCTATAAATAAATTGGATAAGCAGTTACTGTTAAATTCAGACAGGGACCCCATTGGTGAATCCAGTTTGATCCAATGGGTGGCCCAGTTATCAAAACGGTGATCACGTTTTCAGGGGTTTTTTGTTTCTATTAGTTATTGTTCACTATATATACCTTGCTAATTCAATAAACAAGTCAGTTCTCTCAAGAATCTCTACATATTAAAAAAGAGGTATTAATCACACTAAGATTGTCACACCTAAACTTGTCAATATGGAAGCAGTTTCCATTGTCATCAAAGATGCTGATGTTGGAGAGGTCAGGTTTACTTCCCTATACAACCCACCCAGGCAAAAGCTAGACCCGCGCGAATTACTTCCCTGTCTGGGCCCACCCCTGTCTTTATGGCGGGTGGTTTGAATGCGAAACACCCACACTGGAACTCCAGATGCACTAATCAAAATGGTTTGGTACTTTATAGCTACATGCTAGATCAGATCGAGACTTCCGTTATTGGCCCTCTTGAAGATACATACTACTGTGATCACTCACCCGCTAGTGACGTGCTCGATATTGCTGTTCACAAGGGGTTTTTCAAACCCTACAATATTTTTACAGTTATGGCCTTATGATCTGATCACCTACCAGTTGCACTAAATTTTGAGAGGATAAATATCGACCTGAGAATAAATTTTCGTTATAAGCAGGACTGGAAATTTTTTAGAGAACTTATGAACGACAGTAACATTTCCTGTCAGGATCCCGTCCCAGCAGTGACATTGACGAAAATATCAAAAAGGTCACTCACTCCATCAAGATGGCTACAAATGCTAGTGCTACTCCGGTGGATTGCAAGCGGCCAGACCATCTGGAACTTCCTCCGTCCATCAGGCAACTCATCCACGAAAAAAACCACTTCAGAAGACTTTGGCAGCGTACCAGGTTTCTCCACTTCAAGACGAAGTACAACAGGCTATCCCGCAAGGTAAGTGATCAGATTAAGGAATTAAGGAAACAAAGATGGAACGACAAAGTTAAAAGTCTGTCCGTCCAGGGTAACTCTCTCTAGAGTATGATGGTCAGGGCCCTTAAAAGCAACAGGACTATCGTTCTCCCTCCTCTGCTTACAGAGGGTGAGCCAATTGTCTACGCCCGAAGAGGATGATCTGGTCAATATCACTCATGAGGTCAAGGACGTGTGTGATAGGTATGGCCACACAGCGCGCTCTTGAATCTCCTGATGTCATTGGCACCTCTGAGATACTGAACATCATAAATTGCCTGAAAAGCAAAAAGGCGGCCGGCATCGACACCATTAACAACAGTGCTCTCAAGAATTTGCCTCCCAGTGTTATCTGCATCATCACTAAGCTCATGAATGACTGCTGGCTTAGCAGCCATTTCCCTAGTGCCTGGAAGGACTCACTCATCATCACCATTCCTTATCCTGGACTGGATCCTGCTCTTCCCACAAGTTAGAGGCCCATTAGCTTGTTGCCCATGCTTTCGAAGGTCTTTGAGCGCACTATACTCAAGAGGTTCAACGAGTACTGCGAGGTAAACAACCTCATTCGTAGTGATCAATTTGGCTTCTGTCTAGGCCACTCTTGTCAGCTTCAATTATGGAGGCTCGTTGCTGATTTAAACGGTCCTCTCAACCTCTCTATGTTTGGTGGTCTCGTTTTCCTCGATGTCCAAAAGGCCTTTGACCAAGTCTGGCATGATGGGCTCATTTACAAAATGATTACCTACAGGTTCCCTGACGATCTAATTGCTCTGGTTCGCTCCTTCCTGTCAAAGAGGACTTTTCGTGTTAAGATTAGGGACTCCTTGTCTAAACCCTGCGATGTTAATGCTGATATACCCCAAGGCTCTCTCTTGGGGCCAGCCTTATTCAACTTCTTTATCCATGACTTCCCCAATTTTGCAAAGTGTAATCTTTACATGTTTGCTGACGACGGGTCCATCATGACCTGGGCACGAAACCCAGCACGTGTCATCATTCGACTCCAAAAAGCTTTACATCAGTGCCTGAGCTGGTTCACTAAGTGGCGATTAAAGCTGAATGTCAAAAAGTGCAAGGTCATGTTTATCACTCGCAAATGCAAAAACCCTCCAAAGCCCCTCTTCTTATTTTGCAAGAAAATTAAGTGGGTAAAAAGCTATAAATATCTGGGTGTCATGATCGACTCCAAACTAAACTGGAACGACCAAGTCCAATACGCGCTCAACAAAGCAAAGAAAGTGAGGTTCAGTCTGATTGCACTTCTGGGGCGAAACAGCGCTGTTGGTCTGGATAACAAACTCTTGATATACAAGGTTGTGATTCGTACTATTTTACTCCATGGAATGCCTGCTTGGGCTTCTGTTTGCAAATCTAGGTGGAAGGAACTCCAGACCTTCCAAAATATTGCTCTCCGATCCATTGACAGAAGAGTTGCCAACAACCACTCTATCTATGACGATTTGGAGATGACACACATAGGCACCTTTGTCCAGACACTTATGAAGAACATGCTAACCAAGATGGAGAAACACGAAAATACTCTGGTTTCTGGTATTCTGGACCATCCACTCGTTGTTAAGGGTCCCCTCAGGTTTCAAAAACCCTGCCATATCCTGGATATCTGCTTTTATGACGTTAACAAGGCCGTCTTCCCCAAATACCGGATATTTTAGATCCTGGTGATTTTTGGGGACTCTATTCGTCAATCTACAATCTGACTCTCGTCCCTTCTTGGGACTTATTCTCTGGAGGACTAAAGAGGTTCCTCAGGCTTCTCTCCCAGTTCAGTGTACCTCCTCTGGTTTACTCTTTGTGCGAGCGTGGAAAATGAGCTTGGCTCCTGGACCACTCGCGTCTTACTTTTCACTACACTGTTAGATTATCGATTGTCGATTGTCGAATAAACAAGTTAGTTCTCTCAAGAATCTCTTCAGGTTCTCCTTGTCTGCTGAAGATGAAAGCAAAGCTTTCGAAAGACGTTTACAGGTTGTATTGTTTTTTTCATTCTTTTTATTTTATTTCTTGTGTTGCGCCTTGTTTAGTTGTGGTTAAGAGTGTTGTGCTTTTAATCTGTTCATTAGTACGATCCACATAAATACTTATTTTGTTTTAACAAGCTACTTCTTTACAAGTCGATTGTTAGGACATTACTCCTCTATGGCATGCCTGCGTGGGCGACTATCTGTAGAAGCAGATGGAGTGAGCTACAGTCATTCTAGAATGTTACCCTGAGGACCATTGCCCAGCTGGACAGAAGGACTGTGAAAAACAAATCCGTCCACTCAGATGTAGATTTGGTTCACATCGCGAAGTTTATACAGGACCTCCTTTTGATTATGGTGCAGAAGATGAAGATTCATGACAATGACCTATTGACCGGAATACTGAAGAATTCAATACATATGAAGTGGCATATGAAGTATCGAAAACCAAGGCACATTTTTGACATCAACTTTGAAGACATCAGCAACGTCTCTTTCCCGGACTACTGGAAGATGGGAAAATCTTCTTTCACCTTGCATTTTGTATTCGTTTGTATCTTGTTTGTGACAATCATCAATCTTATTTTCTTTTTGTATATTATGGAAGACCGCTTGGGTTTGTTAGGCTTCTTGACTACCTCAGTGTATTTCATTTGGAATTTATTCTGGTTCGATGAGCTGTGAAAGCGCTGCTTTCGTCCCATCTGAAGAAATGTACACTTCACTGTTCGATTGTCACTGTTCGATTGTCGATTGTCGTACTCCTTTCATAACTTCAGGATAATTCTCTAATATTCTATTTGCTTTTAGAAAATTTTCCTTTTTGCTTTGATAAAGGATAGTCTCTATCCGAAACGTCAGCTTTTTATTTTGATTATGATTAATTATTTTTGTTTATTATATCTTATTTTTTATTCAGTTTGTGTTTTTAATTAATAACTATTATTTATTGTATTCCAGGGTTCTTGTGTCTCGTCTCTCTCTAAATATATATCCGTTCATTGTAATTAAACTTTTAATTTTATTTTAACATTTAAAAGTTGTTTATATGTCACATGCTTTATTTGAAAATTAAGTATTTTTTTTTATCTTTACTAAAGTACCAAATAATTTTTTTTCCTCTCATTAGTCTATAGAAGAAGTATATGTAAATTTTTTGCCCAGTTTGTTTGATTACTGTTAAAAACACACGGCCTTTGCAATTGATCATGCTGAAATCGTGGAGAAATTGATACAACAACGCAACATCGTAACCAGGATTTCGCGTGGAGTGCTGGTATTATTCTTGTTGGGGTTTCCCATACAACAGAACTGTATGGAAGTTGGACAGTGTTTGGGGCGGGACATCCCCTTTCACCCCTCCCCCCTCACTCTGCGTGCGGCCCGCATGTTTGCTATCCACGCAGAGATGGAGGCAGTTTCGCAATTATGTCGTATGATGGCACACCCGTCCTTATACAGGCTCTCAGTGCTCCAGTGCGTGCTAGAGTTTTTCAAACAATTAGTGTTTCAAATTGTTGACCAAATTATTTACCAAACAATTAGTTGAGGAAACAAAATTGACCAAACAATTTTCAAATTCGTTCGACCAAACAATTAGTTTTTCAAATTGTTGACGCCGGCTTGAAGAGATATAATAATACAACATTATAAAAGCGTGTTTAGGTAAAATCCTTTTTTCCCTCTTGTCTTGTTTAATTTTAAGAGGTTATAACCCCATTTCATTGTCCAAAGATATGCAAAGCAGATGCTATGTATACTCTGTATTCAGTGTGTCAAAAAACGGCTTGTTTGAAAAAAATATAGCCTGCCTACATCGCACGCACCTTTTATATTTTACATTTATTTTTTTAAATTTTAAATACTTCGTATTGCTTAAAATTATTCGTACATCAGAGTGTATGTTATTAGTTTTTTTGTTGTTTTTTTTTTTAAATAAAGACGAACTTGTCTATCTTAAAGGAGTTTCATGAGAGTCATTTGAAAATTACAATGTATATAAATTAATAAATTGCGTTGACAACGGAGGTGGCAGAAGCTCTCCATAATGATAAACATCCTGCCACATTTGTCGGGCAGTGGTTTAGGTCTACTACCAAGGTCCGACAAACACGGAGATATCTTTTTGAGATTCCTAACATAGTGTCAACAATTAAATCTAAAAGCTTTCCGTATAACGCTATATCCCTGTGGAACGACTTACCTTTTGACATACGGTCTATGGTTTATTCGTGCGCTTCAACACAATGCACCACGACATGTGTCCATTTAAAAAGAAGCCTTAATCAATATTTCCTCAGTATACAATTACCGACTCATGTTTGACTCTCTCGGTTCTGTCTTTAGCCCTTTATTGGGTTTTCCTTTTCTCCGGTTACTTTACCTTTATTGTCGTTCCTGGCCTCCTTTTAGACTTCTGCCTAATAGCATGTATTTTTAACTTTCCCTTTTATCCTCTTACCCTCGAGATGGGGTGCTTGCTAATTAAATAAATAAATAAATAGAGAAAGATATTAAACATTAAATATTAAAAGGAAATAATTTCTAATGAAAATGCATGTATTTGAATTAAAATAAATTTACTGATTTTTTTAGCTTTAATTATTGATGGAAAACAAATTTAACATCTTCAAGTAGGAGTGCATGTAGAATTTGCATTATTTGCATTTTTGAAAAATCCTGGCGTGTTGGATGAAAACTGAATTTATTTTCAAAATTAGCAGTCCAAAATTATATTTAATCACCGAATAAAATTAAAACGTCTTTCTAAAAGCTAAAATACTATTAAAAATTTTCTTTAAATTCAAATACATTACACTTTCATTATAAATTATTTTATTTTCTTTTAAATATGTTTATTCTAAAATGTAGAAGCAAATGTGTGTTTTAAATTTATTATTATCTTATTATACCTCAAATGTTAATTAAAAAATTCTTTTGTTAATAAAATTATGCTTTTAGGATAAAATGAAATTGTCAACTGTTCATGTTGTTTTTACTGAAATATAATGTTATTGCTGAGCCCAGTAATGTATAATTAGTTTTGATCTACATGTATTTACATTAAACAAATCCGCTATAAAATTAACAACTATATCATAAATGAATGTTTTAAAATTTTCTATGTAGAGAACAGTTTAAACAAAATATTAAATTTTATTTACTTATCGAAAGTCTGATATTATATTCAAGTTCTTGTATAACAGTTTACAACGATTACTTGTTTGTCTTCAACAAAAAATAAATATATATTGTATTGCTGTAATACTTTCAAAACAGAGGTTTTATAGACCTTGCTCTTTCATAGGCCTTGCTCTTTTATGGATAGAGACGTGTGCGCCCTCATAGACATAATCGCGAAACTGCCTCTATCTCTGCGTGGATAGCAAACTTGCGTACGCCCCTGCAACAACTACTCACATGGGCGATCCATATAAAACGACACTTTTAAAGGCTTATAATTTCCCTCTGGAAAGTAATAAAATGTTGAAATTGGGTTTTATGGTCTCAGTGGCTTTGGGAGATTTAATATTCGTATTATTATTGAAGTCCGATGAACCATGAAGGAATGAAATCAGAAACATTAACGAGGATACGCTTCGGAAAACTTCAGAGAATATGGTGCGACATGTACAGTTTCGTATGGATGCAGGTGGAGGACATTTTCAACGTTTATTCTAAGGAATCTCCCAAAGGTACTCTGTAATGCAGCACAGATTGCACATGTCTGTTATTATTAGTTTAGAAGTTATAAGTCATTAAAAGTGTTCAGTTTTATATGGATCGCCCTGTAATTTATCTTCATGATGCTGCATTAACTCTTTTATCTTCAACGAGCTACTTTTTCATGCGCACCGGTTGCTAGACTACACAAGGTGATGAATGGCCAAGTTTTGCTTCAAGACTACAGTTTTATTCCGATCTTGATGAAATTTTGCACACTTGATCTTCAAAACATGATGAAGGTCACTGTTTAATTCAGATTTCGAAATAATAATAATTATCGATATATCGATATTCATGATGATGACAGGGCCCTCATGACCAACAATGCAAGGCAAAGTTTGTGCAATAATGGGTATTAACAATGGCATCAACACGCAATTCACAAACAAACTACACGCGGACTAACAATATACGTATATCTCATGACCAACAATGCAAAAAGGTTGAATTTGTAACAATGCATATAATTCCTGTGGTCCGGGTTTTTCTTGGAATTGATAGTTCTCAGAGCTTAATATTTTCTTGAAAATCTTCAAAAATGAACAATAAGTGAAGATAAAAGAGAGTTACCAGACTATTGAGAAACTAACCATGTCGTGAGTGATCAAGTAGTCATCGAAGTTCTCAGGCGGCCCTCGACGATGCAAGCATATGAACAGCAGAAACGGCGACTTACTAGACAACACAAAGTGATGAATGGTCAAGTTTTGCTTCAAGACATCGAGTGCAGAGTGAAAATTGCAATAACAGATTACCAAGTAGTGAATAACCATCATTCAGATTGTTGGGATTGTAGAAGAACAGACCGAAACAATCCTGTACATGCCACCCTAGAAGAGATTGTGATCGTCGAAAGTTTACATCTAAAGTAAGATCACGTGATCAAGAAATTATTTTGGTTAGCTGTCCATCCATTGTGAATTTTTTTCGATATTTCATTTTGAATTTTTACTGTATTAATTCTAAGCGTTTTCATGTTTTTATTTCTACATTATATTCATATCAGATATTGCAAAATTTAATTAAAAAAAAGTCCCAGCTACGCCGAGGATATCACTTACAAGGGAACCCCACATAGCCTAATCGCTTTAACAATGGAGTCTTAGTATGGCTACGTATGCAGAAATTTTTTCGTTTTTGCGGTTTATTTTGAAAGAAACACAATTTTGCACTCTCTTGTTCTGCAAGCATCTATAGTAGCTTCATATGAGTAACATATTTCAATTTGGTGGAAATCTGTGACATACATGTTCGAGGGATTCCCTTGTTAGCTTATTCGGTAGCATAGCAGATACAAACATTCTCTAAAAAATCTCCCATACATTATGAGTATAATCTGTGTGAACGTGAATGTTTTTAAAACCGAGTTGGTGATGAAGCGATGATTCAAATTTCGTTTCGAAAAATTATTAACCATGGGCATATAATGATGATTCAATGAAAAGACATAGATAAGGCTTGTCTATTGAGGAGGCTAAGGAGTTACACGTGTCTCCTTTGAGCTCCCACACAAACGTCCAGACGATTGGCAAAAGGAAAAAGAGAGAATAAGTAAGACTCATCAGAGAAACTCTGTAACTAAAAGACAAAAAGCTATCCAGGCTTTGGAAATATCTGAACAACACGGGAGTTTCGTCTAGAGTAAGAGGGTATAGGAGTTCAAGGGCAAGGGAAACTTTAAAGAAAGATGAGTCTAACCGTGCCCTACGTAATATAATAGAGGCCTAGTCATCGGCCTCAAAACCTTCACTAGCTGCAATTTCAATTTTTCATCACTAGAGGTCGCGATTTGGGTGTAAAATTTTATAATGTAAAATTCATATTCATATTATTAAACGGCGCGTTTTATTTAAAAGAGATAAAGTATTGTTCTGTACGACGTTGTAAATCACATTCGAGAAAAAATAAATGGTTTCACCAATTTCTTTCAGACTCAGACTTAAAGAAAACTTGATTGAAAGCATGGATATAAATTAGAAACTGGGTCGCTAACGCCTATGGGCTGAACGTTGAAGATGCGTAACCAAAAAGATAATCGGAAGTCTGTGGTCCAGGCAGTAGTACACGATAAGAATGGGGAGAATTCTTTCAGCAGTCATATTTCATACGTTTGGCTAACGAGAGGAGTATCAAGAAATTCATCTATCTCAAATTGCTAACGAGAGGAGGACTAAGAAAATATTGAATAAATATACTTGAAATAACATACAACAGGAAATTTATCTTTTTATTTTAGTATAACGTAACATATTGATAAAAATCTGTAACGTTGCGCGTATATTTTTGGCGGAAATTTCATACTGTTCAGATCGTCGTTTCCTACCATCGATCTCAATACAAAACGAGATAGAAGAAAGAGAAGTACGGTACTGTGTGTATATTCAGTGAAAGTTATAACATTTAATGTTTTTACAATGAAAGCCATGCAAATTATTTTTATAAAAAATCTGAGCCATGATTTGATTTGCATGGAATACTTTGGAACTTTTATCTGTTGGCTTTGTATAATTCATAACATTTATTCTACATGATGGGTTATGGATATTAATTAGTTTCTAATTAATATCCATGGTACGGTATGCGAAATTGTTTTTTCACAGATCGGTCTATCGCTGTATCGAAAAGAATAAACATTGAATACAATTGCTGTGGATCATTTAATTTTTCAAATTATCTCTTAAAATTAATTTCATGAATATATTTTATAATGCATAATCAAATTCATATAAAATTATAAATTACAGGTGAGAAATTTTTTTTAAAATCAAGTTTTTAAATTTTCAATTACCTCATAATGATCTAAACATTAAATTTTTAAAATTATTTATGACTGGCTTTTAATAAAAATATTGTCACCTTTGGAGTTAAAAATAATTTTAAGTATATTAATACAATTAATTATAAAAGTTATTTTAAAATTTTAATTTATTAATTATATAATAACATTAAAAATATGTAAACTGCAGAGATATTTTCAGTTGATTTTATGTAACATTTACCATAAATAAATCATTAAATGATTTGAGAATTATTTACATTATTTTTTTATCCATTATAATATATTTTTAAAAAAATCATTTTTGAGTTATATGCTTGAAAAATTAAAAGGCAAGTTCGGCTCAAATTTTGAAATTACATTTTTAGTAGAAACATTACG
>JAHWFO010105497.1:2056848-2084358 GCA_023313115.1 Rhysida immarginata
TCATCATCATCATCACAGTCAACCCTTTGCAATCCACTGCTGGAAGAAAGGTCTTCTCTAAACGCTTCCATTCTTCTGTGTTTGAAGCTTTGGATTTCCAGTTGACACCAGCCACTTTCCTTATTTCGTTGAGCCACCTTGCATGGGGTCGTCCTCTTGGGCGTTTAAAGTCTCGTGGGTACCAATCCAGAATGACTGTGGTCCATCTCATGTCTTGTCTTCTAGCAATGTGACCAGCCCATTGCCATTTAGAACGTTTGATCCGTTCGATGACGTCAGTCACCTTCGTTTGGCTTCTTATCCAGTTGTTGCATTTTCGAACTCTTCTTGTAATTCCCAGCATACATGCTTCTCTGTGTTGTCTGTAGTCTTTGTGTTGTCCTCCTTGATAAAGTCCATGTTTCAGCTCCGTAGGTGAGTGCTGGTAAAACACACTGGTTGAAAACTTTTCGTTTCAAGCTAAGTGGCATGTTGCTCTTCAAGATAATGTTATTCTTGCCAAAAGCACTCCATGCTGTTCTAATCCGTCTGTTAACTTCATTCAGAATATTGCCATCCATGGTGATTTCTTGTCCCAGGTAAATGTAGCTCTGTGCTTTTTCAATCACAATGCTACCTGCCATGACCTTCTGTTTTGGAGCAAATGCATTGAACATAACATTTGTCTTCTGTGTGTTCAGTTTCAGTCCTACACGCCGGCTAGCCTCTGCTAGTTCTTGTAACATTTCCTCCAATTCAGAAGGACTATTACTGGTGAGAACGATGTCATCGGCAAACGAAGGTGGTTAAGGAATTCACCGTTTATTTTAAGTCCTTTTTTTGACCAGTTCAGTTCCTTGAAGACTTCCTCTAAAACTGCTGTGAAGAGTTTTGGTGAGATGGCGTCTCCTTGTCTTACTCCTTTTCCAAGGTTGATCCTTGATTTTCCTTTATCCAAACGAATGGTAGCAGTCGCTTTACTAAATATCTTCTGAAGAATACTAATATAGCTTCCGGCTATTCCCATTCTTTCCAGAGCTTTAACTACAGCACGTGTGAACACCGAGTCGAAAGCTTTCTCAAAGTCGATGAAGGCAAAGCATACAACTCTAAAAATGATTAAAAAAATATTATAATGGATAAAAGATAATGTAAATAATTCTCAAACCATTCCAATGATGAGGATTTTATTTTCAAATTTCTATTTTGATTTATATAATTTTACAGTAAGAACAAAATGAAATAAAAATAAATTTTGAAATATTTTTCAGCTCGTTTTACTCCACATTATCCCAACTAATTATTAAAAAATTATGGAATAAAATGATTTTTTTTAATTTATTAGAAAACGTAAGCCCTGTTTACTAAATAATATCAATAGAATATAAATTCTTTTTGCTGCTGAGATCAGCGATCTCAATACAAAACTGCTTGGTATTGAGAACGATGGATGAGATCCGTCCCCGAATTTATCGATATTATTGCCTGGCTGCCAGGCAAATTTGGTTACGGATTCCTCCCATACGCGTGAGCGATCCAGTTTCTAATTCATATGCATGATTGAAAGTGATAGCAGAGAAGGTATTTTAAAAAGGTACCTCAATTAGGGAGTGAACTGAAAAAATTAAAAAAACATCACTGGTAGATATTTTTTCTATAATAAATGCTTGTTTAAAAATGTAAACAGTATAACATTCTGAATTTTTATTTTATAAATGTTATGTTTACAGCAACTCCTGCAAACACAGTTAAAACTGCAGCAATACCTGTAATTGCAGGATACTTGGTGCGAATTGCAGAAAAAACTATATTTTGCCAAGATTGCCTTAATTTCCTGCGTAGTCCAGAATCACAGTCACCAACTTGCAGAAAGCAACGGATAGAGGAGAATTACAGAAATTTTATCATTAAAGGACAACTCTACGGTCATATACAACTATATTTAAATCGAAAGTCTAACCTATTAATAACATCGTGGCATATATGTATAAAAAATATAATTCGAACTCTAAATGTGTAAAAAAATGAAAATAATGAGCGGGATTTGGGTGAGGCCGTGACGTAGTTGGAGTCAAACCGTAGCCCACGAGAAAGACAGGCCTGGGCACTCAAAAGTCACCTGACCACAGTAGTCTGAGCAACAATCCAAGCTTCATTGTTTCCAACAAACGAAAAAATACTAATTGTTAAAATCCAATTTGGAGACAATGAAAGTTGGATTGTTGCTCAGACTACTATGGTCAGGTGACTTTTGAGTGCCCAGGCCTGTCTTTCTCGTGGGCTACGAGTCAAACGCCGAATAACAATGCAATCCGAATAACAAATAAGAACAAATAATGTAATTTTCATTGTTTCCATATTGGATTTTAATAATTAGTATTTTTCATTTTTTGAAAACAATGAAGGCTGGATTGTTGGTCAGGTATTGTTGACTTTTTCGCGTCAGCGCCTTTCTTACTATGGACAGGTGACTTTTCCGCGTCTGGGCCGGTCTTTTTCGTTGGCCTCCATAGACCGGGAAAAAAATGGCCAGTGGAAGGGAGGGGCAAAGCGCCGTTTTTCATTTTTCAAAGTAGTTTATTATATTGAAATTATGGATCAAATTTAAAAGTTTCAACGGGAATGTATTATATTTATATCAAAGAATGATATTCTGTAAAAAAATTGTAATCGATTTTTTGCGGAGAGTTGTCCTTTAAATTAAGCAATCTAGATCTATTTTAATAAATAACTGATTTATTTTTAGGTATCCAAAACTTACATTTTTGAGCTTTCCTATAGTACTGGACAGCATATTGGTCAAAGCTACAGTCCCCCTCCCCGAAATTGGCCACCATATCAAGTAAATCTGTTACATGGGGGGGGGGATCCCCCCTCCCCCTAAAAGCAGGATTGGGCCAGCCCCTTCAGCCCCTCCCCGAAAAAAATACTGGCCACGGTCCTGCTATTGAAAGTCATTGTCCCCTACGCATGCAGTAGCTCATTATTTCAGTGTCCAAAATGCAAAAACAATTCCAGTATTGAACAAAAAGAAAACTTTGTTGAAATAATTCTGAAAAATAAATTAAGAATACGTGTGTAACGTGGCAGCTGGAATATCAGATAGAAATGTAAAAATGAAATCACTCCATTTCCGATGTAAACCTATGTCCAGAAAAATTTTTAAATTATGATTTTAGCTCAACAAAATAAACTCTTTCGTATTCAATAAAACAAACCCGCTTTACATCTTCAGCCTTCGATTCGGTAAGTTTTGCTGCTTTTGAATATATTTATGTTGAAATTTGAGTGCATAATGCTAAATTTAGTAAATTACGAAGTACATTTTATTGTTAAAAAGCCAATTTCTTACTTAATGCTAACTGTTCAATTTCTTACTTAATTATTAATGCATTTTTCCCACCCACATCGCGACGTCTGGTTGTAAAAATTTGAAAATGCACCTAGTGAATTTAATGCATTGCAGCGCTGGCTAATGCTAGGCCTCTATTATATTACGTAAGTGTAACGTAGCCAATGGTACTCCCCGGGGGTGAAGATGGATAACATTTTAATCTGGGACAAGATAATAAGAGGTTAAACAAATACCGGGTGACGCCAGGTTATCAGGCGAAATGTTCAATATAATTAGAATCATTAGGAGTGATCGTTCCATCCCACCTCTGAGATTTATAAAAATTGAATTTGTAAAAATGCATAGAATTCCTGTTCTTCTGGCTTTTCTTAGTATATATTTTCTTAAAATCTTTTCAAATGATTAGTAACTAGAGATTGGAGAGCTAGCGGTCTAATGAGAAAGAGTGGATAGGTGACAGATGAAGCAGTCCTTTCTTCTGGCGACAGTTAACGATTACCGATAACAAAGCAACTCGACTCTTCAAATCAACAAGCACACTGCATTATGCTCTAAAAATCGTTCAAAGGATTCAAAGCGTCGAAATGATCCTATAAGAAATGAATGAATATTGGTCAGAGAAGAAAAAAATTTATCCGGGCGTCGAAAACATCTGAACAATAATTGGTTGGTTTGGTTTGTTTGGTATTAACGCCCTTTTCAACTGCTATGGCCATTTCAGGACGGCGTTATAGGGGCCGCGAATTTTGCCTTCCGAAGGAAGTGCGTGATCTCAGGATTTTCCCCCTGAAAAAATCCTCGTCGTCCTCGGGCATCAGAGGTGATCACGCAACCACTGAGCCACCGAGGCCGATCTGAACAATGAGAGCTTCGGGATGAAATTGTACCATTACTGAAGACCAATTTGAGTTATTATTTTATTTTTCTTTACTTTTTATTTATTAATAAAGCATTCCAAAGAATATAGAATTAAAATAAAAATAATATACAGAAAATAAAGAAGATAGAAAGCCACCGTCTAATCATATAAATGTGTACGGTAAAAGTCTAAAATTAATCTTTTGAAATGGGCACAATTAACGGGACAGCCTGGAGAAGTACATTCAATAGCAGATACACGTATGCATAGAAGAAGGAGATTCCAACGTTCAATTGCATTGTAAGGAAAGTATTTACTTAAAAATGGTGACATTTATAAGGGACATCAATTTTGTATTTCCTAGTGGATTGATAATTCTTTGATTTTAATAGCCAATATCGGATACAGAAGGGATCATAATACTGTGCTTATTTACTATGTGTGTAGTGGCCTTACAGTATAAGAGATGGACAATAGAATTACCAACTTGTTTCGCCATTTATTCCCGGCTTTGTCAAGATACACAACAAGAGGCTCGCAGGCCTTATATACAGAAAAATGGTACAGATGGACCAATGAGCGTAAAAATATGATACATAGGAAATGGCCAATAAGAGAAACAAGCGAGATAAGCATAAAAATTAAAATATAAAACTATAGGAAATGACAAAAGTGATGCGACAAAAAACGCGGACCGTAAAGAGAACATATCTGGTTGTCAACAGGGGAGATTGACAAAATAAAATAGAAAAGGGAGAATGACAAAATAAAACCAGTTTACAGTAAATCAGAAAGAGGATTAAGTATGGTAAATATGTCGAAGTCGGTCTGGCGGTTGAGTAATCGGTCGGGGTTGGTTTTCTTGGCCTTGTAGATTTCGATAGCTTCGAGGGTGGTAGTTTTTGAAGGATTATGGCATATGTGTAAGACTGACATCACTTCATCTTGCGTGCTAAGGAGGTGTCCGGTTCTCCTCAGGTGGTTAGCATAGTGTGACCGTTTGTCATTCTTGGTGTATGACTTGGCATGTTCTTTAAAACGTACTGAGAAAGTACGGGAGGATAATCCGATGTAGTATTTGTCGCACAACGTACAATCGAGGCGGTAGACTCCTGGTTGTGCGAGTTTATCGTAAACGACGGCGGATGAGGGGTTCAGTGTGCGGGTGGACGAGAGGGGGGAGCGTAAGGATACTCGGGGAGGCCTGCGAGCCTCTTGTTGTGTACCTTGACAAAGCCGGGAATAAATGGCGAAACTAGTTGGTAATTCTATTGTCCATCTCTTATACTGTAAGGCCACTACACACATTGTATTTAATAGCCAAGCCTGAACAAAAAACGCTGGATGAGTACTACATCAGAGAGCACAAGAGTTCATATAAGAGGTGAATCGATTTGAATACCTCCAAAGTTGGTAAATTCTCCGTATAACGTAAGCCAGAAATTGAAGCGAATATTGAGACGTTGAAGGCAGTTCTAAGGATATCGTTACAAGCTACATTTAAGCGTTGATAACACTGATTAGACAAGCTTGCCCAAGCTATAACAGTATACTCTAAATAAGAAAGGACCTTGGCTTGAATTACAATAATCATTTCCGCATTAGATAAAACAGAGCGGAGTCTTTTCATAAGGTAACGAATTCTTTTAAAAGAGACAATAATAGACTCACAGAAAGATTGAAAGGAAAGGGTATTGTCGAAGACAAACACTAAGAAGTTAAATGTGTCCTATCCTAGTTTTTTGGGCATTTAGCTTCAGGCCACGTTGATGATACCAAGACTCCATAAGTTGGAGATTATGTTGGACCATGGTAGTTACCTCTATCTGTGCAGAACTCAGATACGACATGTATAGCATAATCATCAACATAACTCATAATATTCAATTTAAACGTATTTGTATATAAAGAGGCGGTTGCAACGGCAAAAAGCATAGGACCAATAGTAGAGTCTTGTAGCACACCACGAGTCGATGGATATGTGATCGGAGGATCTCCGTCAATTATATTTATTCTGTTAGTCAAATAATTCTTGATTAAAACAAGATAATCCTCAGAAACATGAAGAGAACGAAGATCTTCAATTAATTGTGGATGGGAGATCGTATCAAAAGCTTTTGAGACATCGGTCTGTATCATAATAAGGTTCGAGCCTTAACTGCTTGCATAATAAGGTGCATAGGGATCCAAGTGACTTTGCTATTTGGAGGGCTACCCTGTTGCTGAATAGGAATACCTGGCCAAATATGATTTTTAAGATCATGGAAGATACATTTTTCAATAATTTTACTCAAAGGGGAAAGAGTCGCAACTGGGCGATAGCTGGTAATCATTTTAGGGTCGCCCTGTTTATAGCTGTGAATGATATTGGCGATCTTTATTTCGGCTGGAAATTCCTTAGTAGAAATAATAGTTTCATATAGAACTTGTATAAGGCATAGCAAACTTGATGTTCTTCAGGAGAAACCAGGAATAATATTGGTATGTTTGTTGTCATTCAGTTTGGTATCTCTAATGATCTTGTGTATATTATAAATTCCGGGAACTACAGGTTTAATTAAACAGCTGGAGGTAGTGGTCTCATTGCTTATAATCTTATCAGGAACAGAAATGCCACAAGGATCATTCAACCAAGTTAAATAATCAGTAGCCTTATCAGAAGGTAAAATAATTCTGTTCACGTGAGCATTCCTATTAACAATATTCCATAGGTTAATTCTGTTAGTACCTTCTCTTAGCTTTGCGTACGGTGTCTTTAAATTCTTTGTTAGCTACTTTATAATTATTAAACATAATCGTGTTTGGATCTTTCTTAAATTTGTAATACATAACATTTTTATGCTGATAACTATAACTCAAATCAGTTGTCCACCAAGTTTTAGCAGTAGAGCAACGAGAAATATAGGTCCAATACATACCAGCAATTTGAGCGGCGTTGAGCATTGTATACACTAACTGAGTTAATTTTTGATCAGAACTTACACTATGAGACAACCTGTCAAGGGACATGTCCAATAAATAATTAAAATATTTAAAATCCAGATTTTTAGACCTAGGCTTAAGATTTAAGTGGATTTAAAGATGCATGAATATTAAAATAACAAGTAAACTCAATTAAAATAGCTTTGTGGTCACAGCGGGCAATGTCAAAATAACTGATGTTGTTACAGTGGAGATTACCAGTTAGATAAGCATGGTCCAAGAGGGTCGCAGATATATTTGTAACTCTCATAGGAAGCACAATAACTTGATTCAGGCCCAAATCACTGTTAATTTGGGTAAAACGGACAAGTCAGAAGACGAAGACAAAGCATCACAATTTAAGTCTCCAATGACAATATTTGATCGCTGAGGGTTCAGTTCAGACAATACACAAACACTCGTAGTCATAGGAATATAAGACCGGCGATAAATAACAGTTAAAATAATGATCTTGCAAAGCACAAAACATTGGAAAGAAAGATATTCCAAGCCATCAAAGCTATTTTTCGATAGAATTTTTGTGGATAACTCGACGGTAACGTAGGCAGCGACGACACCGCCTCGAGTAGACCTGTCTGGTCTAAAATTATGATAATTCTGGAGATTAATCACGGAATCGTCAATTTCGGCAGGAAGCCAAGTTTCTGTTATCAGCACAATATGAGGGCAAAGGTTGTGGCATAAGATCGCTAAGTCATCAATTTTATTAAACAAAGAACGAGCATTGATTTATAATAAACGGAGCGATTGATTAACCTTATTCTGATCAAATCTGTGACATTGATGTTAGGCAGGCCTCCGTGGATCACCAGTTTTTTTTCCAGTAATCATCACCAAACTGAGGATTGGCACCATAATAAGGAGAAATCGAAATCTCTGTAGGCCCTGAAAAGAATTTTAAGCAGTCCTCATAGTTATTCACTGATAATAAAAGAAACATATTTAACTTCTTGAGGTTGTTCTGCTTACCTAAAACTGTAATTATCCCGGGCAACGCTGGGTGCCTCTGCTTGTAGACATAAAGACGAGTGTTTTTTGGATGAGTCTGTTTGTGGGTTTGTTTCTTATACAAAGCCACAGTTTTATTCCGATATTTTATTAATAAAATTTTGCACCCATGCCCTTCAAAGCATGAGGAAGGTCACTGTCTACTTCAGATTTCGAAAAAATAATAATTACCTATAAGAAATCGATATTCATAACCAACGCAGTGCATGTTAATAAGAAGTATCTCATGACCAATAATGCAAGGCGAAGTTTGTGCAACAATACGTATCAACAATGGTATAAACACGTAATTCACAAATTCTACGCACGGACCAACAATATATATTATAGATTGTGCTTTATTAATAAGGTTTAATTTGTAACAATGCATAGAATTCTTATTATTTGGGCATTTTTTAGAAATGCTAGTTCTCAGAAATCTTTAAAAAAAAAGCACTAACTGGAGATAAAAGAGAGTTACCAGACTGTTCAGAAACTGAGCAAGTGGTGAGTGATCAAGTAGTCATCGAAGTTCCCAGGCGGCCCTTGATGAAGCAAGCATATCAACAAAAGAGACTGCTAGACTGCCGAAGTGATGAATGGCATTTGAAAAATTGACCTTCAAAGCATGAGGAAGGTCACTGTCTATATCAGATTTTGAAAATAAATAATAATCTTCGAAAATAAATCAATATCTCACGACCAACAATGGAAGGCAAATTTTGTGCAACGATAGTTATCAACAATGGTATCAACACGCAATTCACAAACACTCTGCACGGACCAACAATATATATCTCATGACCAACAATGCAAGGCAAATTTTGTGCTGTATAAATAAGGTTCAATTTTTAACAATGCCTAAAATTTCTGTTGTTCGGGCCTTTCTTAGAATTGATATTTCTCAAAAACTTAACATTGTCTTGAAAATAATTAAAATTGAGCAGTAACTGAAGATAATGGAGTTAGCAGACTAATGAAAATCGATGTGGTGATGATGCAACAATATTTTCCAGATGATGCAAGATAGAATGTTCTGTTACCTTGGTCATAGAATATTCCTTTCCAAGAATTTTAACAATGAGCAGGAAATGAGCATAATAGCATGATACAGATAGGCATTCTTTCTCGAAGAGGCAAAGAGAAACATATCTTCCTTGAGCTCCCTAATAAAAGTTCAGATGATATTTGTGTTTGGAGTTCTTGAACAGTGTAGAATCATGCAGACCCGATGGCAGATTCCCCTTCCTCTTCAGTAGGTTGGGTAAAGGCTATAAGGACGTCGTCTGTCTCGAGCGACAGTTTATGACATCACAGATAACAAGCATACATCAACACGAGTCTTCAAATCAACAAGGAAACTGTATTACGCTGTTAGTAATCGTTCGAAGGACAAATGTAAATACATATCTAATGAAATGCCACTAAATAAAAGAAGGATTATTGTTCAGAGACAAAAACTTATACAGATATTGGAAACAGCTAAACAACCGGAAAGTCTGCAGCAAGAAGGTCTAATTATCTCCGGCAACGCTGTGTGCCTCTGCTAATCTTCTATATATATAAAGAAGGATGTTTGTGGGTCTGTCTGTGGGTCTGTACGTTTTTTATACAAATCTACAGTTTTATTCCGATCTTGATAAAATTTCGCATACATGACCTTCAAAGCATGAGGAAGGTCACTGTCTACCTCAGATTTCGGAAAAATAATAAATATCGATAAAAAATCGATATTCATGGTTATGGCAAGGCATATTAATGAGAAATATCTCATGACCAACAATGCAAGGCAAAGTTTGTACAACAATAGGTATCAACAATGGTATCAACACGCAATTCACAAACGCTCTGCATGGACCAACAATCAATATCTCATGACTAACAATGAAAGGAAAAGTTTGTGCAAGTGTAATTATCCCGGGCAACGCCGGGGACCTCTTCTAGTCTATCTATATATATAAAGAAGAATGTTTGTGGGTTTGTGGATTTGTTTGTGTGTATTGAATACAAATCTACAGTTTTATTCCGATCTTGATGAAATTTTGCAAACTTGACCTTCAAACTATGAGGAAGTTCACTGTCAACCTCAGATTTCAGAAAAATAATATTATCGATAAAAAATCGATTTTCATGGTTATGGCGAGGCATATTAATGAGAAATATCTCATGACCGACAATGCAAGAAAAATTTTATGCAACGATAGGTATCAACAATGGTGTCAACATGCAATGCACCAACACTATGCAAGGAACAACAATATATATCTCATGATCAACAATGCAAGGCAAAGTTTGTGCAATATACAGGGTGATTTACATCGAATGTAAAATACTTAAAGAATCAAATAGAAGAATTCGGAGAGGTTCATCCTTGGAGAGGTCCATCCATTGTGAGACTTTAAAAAATTTTTTTTTGAATTTTCATTAAGAATTTTTACTATATTAATTCTAAGCGTTTTCATGTGTTTATTTTTAAGATATTACAAAATTTAATCCATAGTCTTTTTGCTTTGTGTTGTATTGATTAATTTATTATTTAACCAATTGGGAGTTATAATTTAATTTTTTGAGATTGTTCTGTTTACCTACAAGTCTAATTCTCCCGGGCAACGCCGGGTACCTCTGCTAGTCTTCTATATAAACGAATAGTGTTTGTTTGTTTGTTGGTATGTATCTAATACAAGTCTGCAGTTTTATTCCGATCTTGGTGAAATTTTGCGCACTTGATCTGCGAAACAAGAGGAAGGTCACTGTCTACCTTAGATTTTGAACAAATAATTATCGATAATAATAGATATTCGTAATTATAGCAGGGCATACTAATAAGATGTATCTCATGAACAACAATGCAAGGCAAAATCTGTGCAATAGGCCCGTCATTGTTTATCAACAATACTATCAACATATAATTCACGAAAAATATGCATGGATCAATCTTCTATGTATGCACGGATCAATCAACTAGCAGAGGACCCGGCGTTGCCCGAGATAATCACACTTGTAGGTAAACAGAACAATCTCAAGAAGTTGGTTAAATAATAACTCAATCAATGCAACATCCACTCTAAGAAATATCCGAAAAACAGGAATTCTAGTTGATATACCGGGACTGTATTTAACTTCTTTTTAAATTGCCTCAGATTAAAATGCTCTCCATCTCCCCACTGGGAAACATAACTGGATACTTTAGACTCAAATTTTTTATGCCCTTGACATACCCTCTTGTTCTATTGGAAACTCCCGTTGTCCAGATATTTCCAATGCCCGAATAGTCTTTTCTGTTTTAGCAGCAGAGTTTCTCTGACCAATACTCGTTCTTTCTCTTTCCTTTCCAAACACATAAATTTTTGCCAGTCCTGGAAGTTTGATAGAAAGCTCAAGGGAGACACGTGTGATATCTTTTCTCCTCAATAGACGCTGCCTTATTTAGTGCTGTCATTGCATCATCATTTGAACGTTCATCTATCTTCTTCTTCTATATTTATAAAGACTAGCAGAGGACACTACGCTCGGACCAGCACCAGATATCACATGACCAACAATGCAAGGCATAGTTTGTGCAACAATAGGCCCGTCGTGTTCTCATCAACAATGGTATCAACGCGCAATTCACCAATAACAATGAGCACAAAATGATGATGCACTGATAGAAATTTCATTTCAAAGAATTATAACAATGAAAATAAAGTGATGATGCAATGATAGAACAGTCGTTTCCAAGAATTAGTAACAATGAACAGGAAATGGATGTAATAGACGATATAGATAGGTGAGTCTCTCTCGATGAGGCAAAGGATACAGAAAACGGAAACCTGAAAAAGGGGGACCTTCACAGCGACTATTACAGTTAAGCTTAACAACCAAAACAGAGATATCGACATTGATAACAGGTGGGTTGTGCCTTATTCCCCTGTTCTTAAAAAAATGTTTCAAGCACACATCAATATCGAGTACTGCCTCTCTGTTAAATCGATTAAGTACATTTGCAAATACGTCAATAAAGGCAGTGACATGGCCGTTTTCGGGTTAGCCAATGAAAATGCGGAGGATGAAGTTACTCAGTACCAACTGGGAGATACATGTATATTAGCAGTAATGAGGCTATTTGGCGCCTCTTAAATTTTCAAATCCACGAACGATACCCAATGGTTCTCCACTTAAGCGTTCACTTAGAGAACAGACAGAGAGTATACTTTACGGAAAAGAATGCTCAAGAGAGAGTGGAAATGCTTCCAAACACAACATTAACAGCGTTTTTCCAGTTGTGCCAGCAAGATCCATTTGCAAAGACATTACTGTATGTCGATGTAACAAAATACTACACCTGGAACGCGCAACGCAAAATTTTCTGCAGGTGGAAGAAGGGAGCCCAAGTTCCAGGTCAAACCGACATATGCGCAACTGATACCATTGGCCGTGTCTACACTGTTCATCCCAGCAATGCTGAGTGCTACTACCTGAGAATGTTGCTTCACGTTGTGCGAGGACCGACATCATTTACTGATCTTAAAACCTTCGAGGGACAGGTGTGTGAAAGCTATAAAGAATCATGTCAGAAACACGGATTGCTTGAAAATGATGAACACTGGGACACGACATTAGCAGAGGCATCTGCCACATGTTTCCCAAAGCAACTCGGGAGTCTTTTTGCCATTATAATCACGACGTGCGCTCCATCAAATCCACAGCGTCTTTGGGATAAATATAAAGAAAATTTAAGTGAAAGACATTCTCAGAGAGGCGCAAAGAGCTAACCCAATCATTAACTCAGGTTATACAGCGGGAATAATGAAACAAGCGCTTATACTTCTTGAGGACAAATGTATCTCTATTAATGGCAAAACTCTCTTGCAGCTTGGGCTAGAGGCGCCGAATCGAAATGGTTAAGAGGTCCTAGATACTGATTTTTGGAAGGAAAGGAACTACGACTTTAATGCTCTCCAGCTTTTTCTTGAAAAAAATAGTCCCCTATTAGTCTCAGACCAGAGGCAAGCCTATGACGCTGTTTTAAGTCTCATTCACGATGGAAGTGGTGGCATTTGCTTCCTTGACGCACCCGGGGGAACTGGAAAAACATTTCTGATAAATATTTTGCTGGCTGAGATTCGCCATTGGGATGAAATTGCTTTGGCTAGAGCATCTTCTGGGATAGCATCTACACTGTTAGTTGGTGGACGAACAGCGCATTCAGCTTTGAAGCTACCATTGAATCTGCAGTTTTCAGAACGACCCATTTGCAACATAAGCAAGGGCTCCAGTCAGGCACAAGTGCTCACGCATTGCAAACTAATCGTTTGGGACGAATGTACCATGGCCCACAAAAAGGCACTAGAAGCGCTTTGATCGCACACTGCAAGACATACGGGGAAATGGGTGGCTGATGGGCGGTACTGTTGTCCTCCTGGCAGGAGATTTTAGACAAACCCTGCCTGAGATTCCACGCTCTACGCCAGCCGATGAACTTCACGCCTGTCTTAAGTCCTCGACCTTATGGAGGCATGTGCGCAAAATGGATCTCAAGACGAATATGAGGGTTCATTTACGAGGAGAAACAAGTGCGGAGCAGTTTTCACAGCAATTGCTGTTAATTGCCAATGGAGAAGTTCCTGTCGACCCACTGCGGGTCTAATTTCGTTTCCCTCAAATTTCTGCAATATGGTCTCTTTACTCGACGAGCTGATACTAAAGTGTTTCCAAATATACAAGAAAATTACAAATCGCATCGATGGTTGTGCGAAAGGGCCATTTTAGCTCCAAAAAACTAAAATATGTTTAAAAAAACTAAAAAACAACAGCGTTAAATATATTAACGATCTTATTCAGGAAATGCTCCCTGGCAACTCTGCCACCTTTTCATCTATTGATACAGTAATGGATATGGAGCAACTTGTACATTACCCAATATAATTTTTAAATTCCTTTGAACTCCCAAGAATGCCGCCACATAAGCTCACTTTAAATAAAGATCCCCTATCATGCTATTACATAACCTCGACCCACCAAGGCTCTGCAATGGAACAAGACTAATCGTGAAGAATCTATTGCCGAACGTAATAGAGGCCACGATCATCACGGGGAATGCCGCAGGTGAAGACGTATTCATTCCTCGCATTCCATTAACACCCAGTGATACAAATATGCCCTTCCATTACAAGCGATTGCAGTTTCCCATACGGCATTCATTCGCTATGAGTATCAACAAGGCCCAGGGGCAATCGCTTTGTGTGGCAGGCATTAACTTGGATACGCCATGTTTTTCACACGGGCAATTATATGTAGCTTGCTCAAGAGTCGGCAACACAGATAATTTGTTTGTTTACGCCCCGGACGGACAAATGAAAAACATAGTGTGCCGTCCAGCTGGGATATAAATAAAATTGTCGGGAGAGCGCATTCGAACCTTGGCTGGCGAATCCAGGCACTAGAAACCATAACAGTCTTTTTTATATACCCGAAACAATTGCAGGTGTTTAACTGAAGCAAATCAACATTCTTCTTGAGGTTGTTCTGCTGACCTATAACTAATTACCTGGGGCAACGCCGGGTACCTCTGCTAGTTATTAATAAGTCTTGGAAATGAACGTTCAATCATCGCATTATCAGCATCTGAGCTTTCAAAATATTCACATTCACAAAATGTATTTTTATGAAATGTTTGGATCTGCTGTGCTACTTAATAAGCTAGGACTCTGTACCTCACAAATTACTCTTACATAAACTTTGCCATTTTTTCAATATACGCGGTCCCCCACTCGACTGGCTCTCAAGTTTTCTTACAAATAGGCAATACACAATAAAACATCCTCAACAATTACCCGCAATATGTGTCCCCCAAGGTTCCATTCTATCCCCACTTTTGTTCATTCTATTTAAAAACGATTTTCCCATCGCGCTTTCCCCACTCCCCTTAATATTATACGCTGACGATGTAACTATATCTTTCGCCGACACCTCACTTAGTTCAATTCAAGAAGCATTTAATTCAATTTTAGAAAAACTCCTATTCTGGAACACAACCAATCTTCTCTCCCTTAATCTAGACAAAACCTTATATATAACATTCCATCAAAACAATAAAAAATTTGATTCTAGCAAATTCTTATTACTTTACAATTCTCAGCAGATTACTCAGTCTAATTCTTTCAAATATTTGGACATACATTTAACTCACAATCTATTCTTGGATACCCACATTAACGCTCTTGCCCGCACACTGAATCAACGCTTAGGTTTTTTCTCCCGCCTTCATTTTCTTCCCCCAAAAATTCTCCTTCTTTACAACACCATGATTCACTCCTCACTATCTTGCGGTATCATATTTTGGGGTGCAACCACTAAACTTAACATCCTACGCGTATTTAGATTATAAAAATGGTTCGTTCGCTTTTTATTCAAACTTCACAAGCCAGCCCCAGGTTCTCACCTTTTCAAAATTTTATTCAAGTTACCCCCAGGGACGCGAAATGTTTTTATTCTGAATTAGAGGATATTATAACCAAATAATTAATATTCATTTCCCCCCAATCTGTTCCCCTTGAGTCGTTATTTGGACCTTAAGACGGGACACTAGTTAAGAAACACCCTGTATATATCTCATGGCCAACAATGCAAGGCAAAGTTGGTGCAATATAGATAAGTTTCAATTTGTAATAATGCAGAGAATTCCTGTTATTCAGGCCTTTCTTAGAAAAGAGAGTTCTCAGTACTTAACAGTTTCTTGAAAATCTTTAAAATGATCAGTAAATGAAGATAATGGAGAGTTAGCAGACTATTGAGAAAGAGCGTAAAGACGACAGAGGAAGCACTCCTTTAGCTTCGTGCTGTATTGAGCAAGTAAATAGAAGAATCGGCGACTGTTAGACTACAAAAAGTGATGAATGGCCAGGTTTTCCTTCAAGACATCGAGAGCAGAGTGGGAATTACAAGTGTACATCTAAAGTAAGATTACGGCTAGAAATTATTTAGGCTAGCTGTGACATACATGGAAGGCCCATCCATTGTGAGCATTTAAAAAATTTATTTTTCGAATTTTCCTTATGAATTTTTACTGTATTAATTCTAAGCGTTTTCAAGTGTTTCTTTTTAAGAATTTGCAAAATTTAATCAAAAAAAAGAGTCCGTGTTACAGCGGGGTTATCATCTAGCTTATTTGGTAGCACAGCAGAACCAAACATTTCCTAAAAATACATTCTGACTACATTCTGTGTGAATGTGAATATTTTGGCAACTGAGATACTGATAATGCGGTGATTGAACGTTCGTTTCCAAGAATTAATAATAATGAGCATAAAATGATGTAGTGACACCACATCTTCCCCTTGAGCTCCCTATTAAAAGTCCAGACAACTGGTAAAAATTTATGTGTCTCGAAAGAAAAGAGAAAGAACGAGTATTGGTCAGAGCAACTCTGCAGCTTAAACAGAAAAAGCTATAGGGGCGTTGGAAACATCTGAACAACGGGAGTTTCGAATAGACCAAGAGGGTGTAAGAGCATCTACGTCAAGGCAAGAAAAACTCGGGTGGTAAAGATGGATATCGTTTTAATCTGAGGCAAGCCAAAAAGAATTTAAATAAAGTCCCGGTATATGACGTAGAATTCCTGTTTTTCTGATTTTTCTTAGAATGGATGTGGTATTTATTGAGTTATTATTAAACCAATTTGTTTTTATAATTTAACTTCTTAAGATTATTCTGTTTAGCTACATGTATAATTATCCCGGGCAACGCCGGGCCCTCTGCTAGTTTTTCTATATATATAAGGAAGGATGTTTGTTTGTTTATTTATTTGTTTGTTTGTTTTTTATACAAATCTACAGTTTGATTCCGATCTTGATAAAATTTCGCATACATGACCTTCAAAGCATGAGGAAGGTCATTGTCTACCTCAAAAAAATAATAATTATTGATAAAAAATCGATATTCATGGTTATGGCAGGGCATATTAATGAGAAATATCTCATGACTAACAATGCAAGACAAAGTTTTTGCAACAATAAGCATCAACGATGATATCAACACGCAATTCACAAACACTCTGTCTGCATGGACCAACAATATATATCTCATGACCAACAATGCAAGGCAAAGTTTGTGTAATATAGAATTCAATGCATAGAATTCCTGTTATTAAGGCTTTTCGTAGAAAAGAGAATTTTTAGTACTTAACAATTTCTTGAAAATCTTTAAAAATGATCAGTAACTGGAGATAATGAGTTAGCAGACTATTGAGAACGAGTGAAAGATGATAGAGGAAGCACTCCTTTAGCTCCGTGCTGTATTGAGCAAATGGTAAGCAAGTAAATAGAAGAATCGGCGTCCGCTAGACTACACAAAGTGATGAATGGCCAATTTTTGCTTCAAGACATCGAAAGAAGAAAGGAAATTGCAACAACATCAAGTGTACATCTAAAGTAAGATTATGTGAGTAAAAAATTATTTAGACTAGAAGGCATACTTGGAGAGGTCCATCCATTGAGAGCCTTTAAAAAAATTTTTTTTGGTAAATCAAGTCCCGGTATATCACCTAGAATGGATTTTTTCAGTGAAGAGGTAAATTCCTGTCTTTCGGATATTTCATAGAATGGATAGTCGTTTCCCTCTATATTGTAGTGATTGAGTTATTATTTAACCAATTTGGAGGTTTAATTTAGCTTTTTGAGGTTGTTCTGTTTACCTACAAGCATAATTATCCCAGGCAACGCCGGGTCCTCTGCTAGTCTATCTTTCTTCTTCTATCTATCTTCTATCTTCTATCTATACATATAAAGAAGGATATTTGTTTGTTTGTTTGTGGGTTTGTTTGTGTGTTTGTTGTGGGTTTGTTTGTTTTTTATACAAATCTACAGTTTTATTCCGATCTTGATAAAATTTCGCATAAATGGCCTTCAAAGCATGAGATAGGTCACTGTCTACCTCAGATTTCGAAAAAATAATAAGTATTGATAAAAAATCGATATTCATGGTTATGGCAGGGCATATTAATAAGAAATATCTCATGACCAACAATGCAAGACAGTTTTTGCAAAAATAAGTATCAACAATGGTATCAACACGCAATTCACAAACACTCTGCACGGACCAACAATATATATATCTCATCACCAACAATGCAAGGAAAAGTTTGGGCAATATAGATAAGATTCAATTTCGAACAATGCATAGAATTCCTTTTATTCAGGCTTTTGTTAGAATTGAGAGTTCTAAGTACTTAATAATTTCTTGAAATTTTTTAAAAATCATCAGTAACTGGAGATAATTGATAATTAGCATACTATTGAGAAAGCGTGGAAAGTCGACAGAGAAAGCAATCTTTTTTCTCCGTCCATGAGCAAATGGTGAGCATATCAATAAAAGAATCGTCGACTGCTAGACTACACAAGTTGATGAATAGCCAAGTTTTGCTTCAAGATATCGAGAGAAGAGTAGAAATTGTAAGAATACCAAGTATACATATAAAGTAAGATTACGTGACTAAGAAATTATTTAGACCAGCAATGGCATACTTGGAGAGGTCCATCCATTGTGAGCCTTTAAAACTTTTTTTCAAATTTTCATGAAGGGTTTTTACTGTAATAATTCTAAGCGTTTTCTTGTGTTTATTTTAAAGATATTTTACCGGGGTTTTCACCCATCTTATTTGGTAGAACAGCAGATCCAAACATTTCATGAAAATACATTTTAACTATATTCCGTGTAAATGTGAATATTCTGGAAACTCATCATCTGGATGCTGATAATGCGATGATTGAACGTTCGTTTCCAAGAATTATTAATAATGATCATAAAATGATGATGCATTGACAGGATATAAATAAGGCAACGTCTATTAAGGAGGCAAAGGAGACAGACGTGTCTCCCTTGAGCTCCCTATCAAACGTCCAGACGACTAGCAAAAATTTATGTGCCTGGAAAGGAAAGAGGAAGAACGAGTATTGATCAGAGAAACTCTGCAGCAAAAGCAGAATATCTTCAAAACTTGGGTCTAAAGTATCCAGGTATGTTCTCTGGTGGTGAGGATGGATATCATTTTAATCTGAGGAAGTCAACAAGACGTAAATAAATTCCCGGTATATCACTTAGAGTTCCTGTTTTTCGGATCATTCATAGAACGGATAATCCCTTCGTTCTGTGTTGAACTCATTGAGTTATTATTTAACCAATTTGGAGAATAACTTAACTTTTTGGGATTTTCTGTTTACCTACAAGTGTCCTCTGCTAGTCTATCTATATATATAAAGAAGGATGTTTGTGTGTCTGTCTGTGGGTCTGTTTTTTATACAAATCTACAGTTTTATTCCGATCTTGATGAAATTTCGCATACATGACCTTCAAAGTATGAGGAAGGTCACGGTCTACCTCAGATTTCGGAAAAGTAATAAATATCGATAAAAAATCGATATTCATGGTTATGGCAAGGCATATTAATGAGAAATATTGCATGACCAACAATGCAAGACAAAGTTTTTACAACAATGGTATCAACACGCAATTCACAAACACTCAGCACGGACCAACAATATATATCTCATGACCAACAATGCAAATAAAAGTTTGTGCAACAATAGGTATCAACAATGGTTTCGACACGCAATTCACCAATAACAATGAGCACAGAATGATGATGTAATGTTAAAGCAATCTTACCAAGAATTATAACAATGAACATAAAATTATGATGCAATATGGATAAGTTTCAATTTGTAACAATGCATAGAACTCCTGTTATTCAGGTTTTTTTTAGAAAAGAGAGTTCTTAGTACTTAACAATTTCTTGAAAATCTTTAAAAATGATCAGTAGCTGGAGATAATGAAGAGTTAGCAGACTATTGAGAAAGAGTGGAAAGACGACAGAGGAAGCACTCCTTTAGCTCCGTGATGTAAAGAGCAAATAGGAAGCAAGTAAATAGAAGAATCGGCGACCGCTAGACTGCACAAAGTGATGAGTGGCCAAGTTTTGCTTCAACACATCGAGAGAAGAGTGGAAATTGCAACAACTCTAAGTATACTTCTGAGGTAAGATAACGTGAGTAAGAAATTATTGGAGAGGTCCAGCCATTGTGAGCCTTTAAAAAGATTTTTTTCGAATTTTCATTAAGAATTTTTACTGTATTAATTCTAAGCATTTTCATGTGTTTATTTTTAAGATAATGCAAAATTAAATTTAATTTTTTGAGATTGTTCTGTTTACATGCAAGTAATTATCCCGGGCAACGCCGGGTACCTTTGCTAGTCTTCTATATATATAAAGAAGGATGTTTGTGGGTCTGTTTGTCTGTGGGTCTGTATGTTTTTTATACAAATCTACAGTTTTATTCCGATCTTGATAAAATTTCGCATACATGACCTTTAAAGCATGAGGAAGGTCACTGTCTAACTCAGATTTCGGAATAATAATAAATATCGATAAAAAATCGATATTCATGGTTATGGCAAGGCATATTAATGAGAAATATCTCATGACCAACAATGCAAGGCAAAGTTTGTACAACAATAGGTATCAACAATGGTATCAGCACGCAATTCACAAACACACTGCATGAACCAACAATATATATCTCATGACTAACAATGAAAGGAAAAGTTTGTGCAAATGTAATTATCCTGGGCAACGCCGGGTACCTCTTCTAGTCTATCAATATATATAAAGAAGGATGTTTGTTTGTTTTTTATACAAATCTATAGTTTTATTCCGATCTTGATGAAATTTCGCATACATGACCTTCAAAGCATGAGAAAGGTCACCTCAGATTTCGAAAAATAATAATTATTGATAAAAAATCGATATTCATATTTATGGCAGGGCCTATTAATGAGAAATATCTCATGACCAACAATGCAAATAAAAGTTTGTGCAATAAAAGGTATCAACAATGGTGTCAACACGCAATGCACCAACACTATGCTAGGATGAACAATATATGTCTCATGACCAACAATGCAATATAGAATTCAATGCATAGAATTCCTGTTATTCAAGCTTTTCTTAAAAAAGAGAATTCTTAGTACTTAACAATATCTTGAAAATCTTGGAGATAATGAGTTAGCAGACGATTGAGAAAGAGTGAAAGACGATAGAGGAAGCACTCCTTTAGCTCCGTGTTGTATTGAGCAAATGGTAAGCAAGTAAATAGAAGAATTGGCGACCGCTAGACTACACAAAGTGATGAATGGCCAATTTTTGCTTCAAGACATCGAAAGAAGACAGGAAATTGCAACAACATCAAGTATACATCTAAAGTAAGATTACGTAGGTAAAAAATTATTTAGACTAGAAGGCATCCTTGGAGAGGTCCATCCATTGTGGGCCTTTAAAAATTTTTTTTTTCGGTAAATCAAGTCCCAGTATACCACCTAGAATGGATTTTTCAGTGAAGAGGTAAATTCCTGTCTTTCGGATTTTTCTTAGAATGGCTAGTCCCTTCGCTCTATATTGTAGTGATTGAGTTATTATTTAACCAATTTGGAGGTTGAATTTAGCTTTTTGAAATTGTTTTGTTTACCTACAAGCATAATTATCCCGGGCAACGCCGGGTCCTCTGTTAGTCTACTATATATATGAAGAAGGATGTTTGTGGGTATGTTTGTTCGTTTCTTATACAAATCTACAGTTTTATTCCGATCTTGATCAAATTTTGCATACTTGACTTTCAAAGCATGGAAAAGGTGACTGTCTACCTCAGATTTCGAAAAAATAATAATTATTGATAAAAAAATTGATATTCATTGTTATGGCAAGGCATATTAATGGAAAATATCTTATGACCCACAATGCAACGCAAAGTTTTTGCAACAGTATCTATCAACAACTAGAAGAGGTACCCGGCGTTGCCGTGGATTATTACACTTGGGATGTAAACAGAACAATCTCAAAAAATTAAATTAAATTTTGCAATATCTTAAAAATGAACACATGAAAATGCTTAGAATTAATACAGTAAAAATTCTTAATGAAAATTCGAAAAAACTCTTTTTAACGGCTCACAATGGCTGGACCTCTCCAATAATTTCTTACTCACGTAATCTTACCTCAGATGTATATTTAGTGTTGTTGCAATTTCCACTCTTCTCTCGATGTGATGAAGCAAAACTTGGCCATTCATCACTTTGTGCAGTCTAGCAGTCGCCGATTCTTTTATTTACTTGCTTCCCATTTGCTCAATACATCACGGAGCTAAAGGAGTGCTTCCTCTGTCGTCTTTCCACTCGTTCTCAATAGTCTGCTAACTCTCCATTATCTCCAGTTACTATTCATTTTTAAAAATTTTCAAGAAATTGTTAAGTACTAAGAACTCTCTTTTCTAAGAAAAGCCTGAATAACAGGAATTCTATGCATTGTTACAAATTGAAACTTATCCATATTACATAATCATTTTATGTTCATTGTTATTGGTGAATTGCAAGTTGATACCATTGTTGATGCGAACACAATGGGCCTATTGTGGCACAAACTTTGCCTTGCATTGTTAGTCATGAGATATATATTGTTGGTTCATGCAGTGTTTGTGAATTGCGTGCTGATACCATTGTTGATAGCTATTGTTGTACAAACTTTGCCTTGCATTGTTGGTCATGAGATATTTCTCATTAATATGCCTTGCCATAACCATGAATATCGATTTTTTATCAATAATTATTATTTTTTCGAAATCTGACGTATTTTTATTTTTTCAGCTCATTGTCGTGAGATATATACAGTCTTAAGGAATCATCCTTAACCTTAAACCATCAAATAAATTGATGAAATTTAACTCAAACATAAAAATAAGAGGGTGAATCAGAAAGTAAGATACATTCTGAAACAGTAAAAACAGATGTAAGTTAAGTTCCCATACACACGTTCTGAGAAAACTTGTACCATTTATTTCACTTTTCTATACAGGATGATTCAAATCGTGTGTAAAACAATTTAAGGGGGTATTATAGAGGTCAAAGTAAATACAAAAAATCCTGAGAACATGGGTCCGAATTTGAACGATAACTGAGATATGGACAGAAAATGCCGCCATTAAGGTCAAGTTAATAACTGAAGTTCTGTAAAGCCAAGATTAATGAAACTTAGAGTAATAACAGGGTACATGAACCTGTGTAAACCGTTAAAATTTAATCGAATTCCAACAAGAACTTTTTGAGTTACTCATTCAACATCATAACACGTGTTCACTTGTGAGTAATTACCAGCACTGGTTACAATTTTGACTGCGGAACTCGTAAACTTCTCGTTGGAATTCGATCAAATTTTAACGGTATACACAGTCTTATGTACCCTGCTATTCCTCCCAATTTCATTATTCTGGGCTTCACGAACCTGAGTTATTAACTTGTTAATTTTGGTGGCGGCATTTTTATTTCTGTTCATATCTCAGTTATCGTTCAAATTCGGACCCATTGTTCATAGGACTTTTCTGTGTTTACCTTGACCTGTATAATACCCCCTTAAACTGTTTTACATACGATTTGAATCACCCTGTATAATCACCCAACAATTGTAAAATTAACTTTTCCATGCCGCAGCGGTAAAAATCCGCTCCAGCGTTTCTCAACCATGTCAGCACACTCCCATGAGAACGCTAAGCTTTCTGGGATTTCTTTAATTCTGATTCGTCGATTCTCCAAAATCATCTCATCAACGTGGGCAATGTGCTCGGGAGTATTGTACGTGGATGATCTTCCTGCGCGGTATTCGTCCATTTTCGCCCATTTTCGAACTGCTGGCACCACTTCACAATTGCACGACGAGAAATCACATTATCCCTGTAGACACTGTAAATTTCCTTATGGATTTCATTGCAAATTTAGCCTTTCGCCCACAAAAAACGGATTCTTCCGCGAATCTCCAATTTGGAGTGCACAACCAGTTGTTGCGCCATGAAGTAAACACGTGAACACGTTGCAATTACAGCATCCTTAAAAACTGCGAATGATGTCGGCGCTCTTCCATCACAGATGGTGCTGAGTGTATCTAACTCTTTCTCGTAAAATAAGGTTTAAATTTCTTTTTATCACTTTTTAGCACGAGGCGGCCGCGCGAGTTCACGCTGGCTTTATCTTTATGTCAGCGCGTTGGCCGTCTTTGTAACGTGCCAAGGAAGTTTGACAAACGATGACGATGCTAGATGTTTGGATGAAATGAGATGTTGACACATCGAATATTCCTAACATTATCCAAATCGAGAACGAAGAAACTGCTATGCAAGTCATAAATAATATAAAGGAATGGTTTCAAGTCCATGGACACAAGGTGATTAAATTTTGATCGTTGATTTGAATGGTTACGTTTTGTAAATTTTCTAAAATGTTTGATTTATTGTTGATTTTATGAAATAAAGATTTTAAATAGAAATATAGAGGGTGATTCTGAAAAAGTGTGTATAAACAATGACAGAGGTGACCAGAATGAACATTTTCTTTTAATACAATGTTCGAATTGAATGCTAACTGAGATATGAACAGAAATAAAAATGCCGCCACCAAGATCAACAAGCTAATAACTCTGGTTCTGCAATGCCTAGAATAATGTGTTTTGGAGAAATAATAGGGTACATAAATCTATGTATACCGTTAAAATTTGATCGTTTTCCAACGAGTAGTTTCCGAGTTACGCGTTCAAAATCGTAGCAGTGTTCACATGCGAGTATTAACCAGCAGGTGTTACGATCTTGACTGCGTAACTCGGAAACTACTTGTTGGAATTCGATGAAACTTAAATGGTATACAGAGTTTTATGTACCCTGTTATTCCTCCAAAACTTACTTTTCTAGGCGTTCCAAAACCTGAATTATTAACTTGTTGATCTTAGTGGCAGCATTTTTATTTCTGTTCATATCTCAGCGTTCAAATTCGGACCCACATTGTATTAAAAGAAAATGTTCGTTCTGGTTACCTCTGTCATTGCTTACACTTATACACACTTTTTCAGAATCACCCTGTAAAAATAATTTTTTATTACATTTAATGCAAGGCAAAGTTTGTGCAATATAGATAAGTTTCAATTTGTAACAATGCATAGAATTCCTGTTATTCAGGCCTTTCTTAGAAAAGAGAGTTCTTAGTACTTAACATTTTCTTGAAAATCTTTAAACATGATCAATAACTGGAGATAATGGAGAGCTAGCAGACTATTCAGAAAGAGTGGAAAGATGACAGAGGAAGCACTCTTTTAGCTCTGTGCTGTATTGTGATAAGCAAGTAAATAGAAGAATCGGCGACCGCTAGACAACACAGAGTAATGAATGACCAAGTTTTGCTTCAAGACATCAAGAGAAGAGTGGGAATTGCAACAACATCAAGTGTACATCTAAAGAAAGATTACGTGAGTAAGAAATTATTTAGACTAGCAGAGGCATACGTGGAGAGGTCCATCCTGTGTGAGCCTTTAAAAGTTTTTTTTTCGAATTTTAATTAAGAATTTTTACTGTATTTATTCTAAGCGTTTTCGTGTGTTTATTTTTAAGATATTGCCAAATTTAATCCAAAAGAAAGTCCGAGCCACGCCTAGCTTATTGGGTAGCACATCAGATCCAGACATTTCATAAAAATACCTTTTGACTATATTCTGTGTGAATGTGAATATTTTGGAAATAGAGATGCTCATAATGCGATCATTGAACGTTCGTTTCCAAGAATTATTAATAATGAGCATACAATGATGATGTAGTAAAAAAACATTAATAAGGCAGCGAAGAGAAAGAGAAAGAACGAGTACTGGTCAGAGAAACTCTGAAGGTATAACAGAAAAAGCTATACAGGCATTGGCTGAACAACCGGAGTTTCGAATAGAGCAAGAGATTATAAGAGCTTCTACGTCAAGGGCTAGAAAAACTTGGGTGTAAATTATCCTGTGATGTTCCCCGGTGGTGAAGATGGACATTGTTTTAATCCGAGGCAATTCAAGAAGAGTTTAGATAGGTTACGTGTCATTCGTCGCGGGTCAATTCGTCGAGCGTCAGTTCATCAGAGTCAATACGTCGAACGTCATTTCGTTAAAGAGTCAGTTGGTCGGGTGGTTAGTTCGTCGGAGGTCAACTAGTCGAACGTCAATTCGTCGAGAGTATTACAGTAGTTGGTCCGGCGGGCAGTTTGTCGGAGACAAATTCCTCGGGTGTTTCAGATGGTCGAGATAATAAATAAATAGTCGGAAAAAATTTTAATAAAATTTATTAACGAAAACCTTTTTGTTATTATTTTAATTATTTGAAAGGTAACAATATATGCCGTTACAGCGTTTTTAAACAATGTGATATAGTAGCTAAAATAAATTGTAGCCATTATAAACGTGATCTTGTCGACAGAGGACCCAAACATATCTGTTTAATTGCCCCAAACTGCTTATACCGCTTCAGAATCCTTCATTTTCAGAATGAAATTAATAACTGTATAAAATTAATTATCGGACAAATTGAGCACTTACAGTAAATTTAATTTTTGTTAAGTAAAAAATTAAATAATAATACTATAGCATGAAAAATAAATCTTCTTCTATATATATAAAGAAGGATGTTTGTTTGTGGGTTGGTTTGTGGGTTTGTTTGTTTTTTTTTTTATACAAATCTACAGTTTTATTCTGATCTTGATAAAATTTCGTATACATTACCTTCAAAGCATGAGGAAATAATAATACAATACCTTCAAAGTCACTGTCTACCTCAGATTTCGAAAAAATAATAATTATTGATAAAAAAATCGATATTCATGGTTATGGCAGGGCATATTAATGAGAAATATCTCATGACCAACAATGCAAAACAAAGTTTTTGCAACAATGGTATTAACACGCAATTCACAAACACTCTGCACGGACCAACAATATATATCTCATGACCAACAATGCAAATAAAATGTTGTGTAACAATAGGTATCAACAATGGTATCAACACGCAATGCACCAACACTATGCAAGGATCAACAATATATGTCTCATGACCAACAATGCAAGGCAAAGTTTGTGTAATATAGAATTCAATGCATAGAATTCCTGTTATTTAGGCTTTTCTTAGAAAACAGAATTCTTAGTACTTAACAATTTCTTGAAAATCTTTAAAAATGATCAGTAACTGGAGATAATGAGTTAGCAGACTATTGAGAAAGAGTGAAAGGCGATAGAGGTAGCACTCCTTTAGCTCCGTGCTGTATTGAGCAAATGGTAAGCAAGTAAATAGAAGAATCAGCGACCTCTAGACTACACAAAGTGATGAATAGCCAATTTTTGCTTCAAGACATCGAAAGAAGAATGGAAATTGCAAGAACATCAAGTGTACATCTAAAGTAAGATTACGTGAGTAAAAAATTATTTAGAATAGAAGGCATCCATTGTGAGCCTTTAAAAAAATTTTTTTCGGTAAATGAAGTCCCG
>JAHWFO010105497.1:2129358-2161722 GCA_023313115.1 Rhysida immarginata
AAGTGACTCTGTAATTCTTCTACTTTATCAGAACAGAACTCCTCTGGCCTGATCAAGTTCTTGTATTCGCTGAGGAAGGCAGCTTGGCTGCCGAAATGCGCATACGTTGTAATAAACATCTGATGTGGAATAGTGGTTTCCTGTTGTTCTTGTGAATTTAGTCTCCTTATAATGGGAAAAATCGTGAAATAATAAAAATAAAATTAAAATTAAAGTCACCAATCTTGAAGAAACTTGGGAGATGAATGAAAAACCAAGGATGTAGTCTATTGAAGATGTTGATGGTAGAAATAAAACCAGTCTATTGAGGATGTAGATGAAGTTCTTGTGTAGATGATGTTGATAGGGGAATACGATGATCTTGAAGTACAGATGAAATTTTGAAGGGTTGATCCAACTTTTTGGGATAAATTTCAAATAAAATCGTTTTCGAGAATTTTTTTCTCATCATCAGTTGATTAAATATTTGAATGTTGAAAAACAGTTTAAATAAGAATATAACAATTGAGAAAATAACCATAAAATACAACAACCAACGACGCAAAATGATAAACCAATCACTAATAACTTAAGAAATCAGTCATCAATAATAGCAAATAACATTAGTGATCAATATAGTGAAATCATACAACAAAAGGAAGAAGCAGTTCCTGATAACCTACCACACATCATCAATTTAACTAATGAAGATATCCCAGAAAAATGGATGAACATTTTAAAACTAGGACCGAAATTTGCATATAATACCCCAATAAACCTGACAGATATGATAACCAACATAGAATATATATTACAAAAAGAAGAAGTAAATAATAAAGAACAAATAATCAATCAGAACATAACCACTATAATAAGGAATAATAAAGAAAATCTATATTGGCATAAGGAAATAAAAAAATTTAAAACTTATTTAGAAGATAAAGATCTAATTATAACTAAAGCAGACAAGGGTAAAATAATGGTCATACAAAAGAAAAAAGATTACATTATTAGCATAGAAAATTTCATAAAAGAAAATAAAATTTTCAAATTAGAAAATAATGATCAAACAATACAATTCCAAGAAAATGTTATTAAAAACATAAACGAATTAAAAAAAGAAAATATAATTAATGAAGAACAGCAAAAACAAATAATTCCAGGAGAAACATCACCAAATTCAATTTATGGAGTAATAAAAATACACAAAGAAGGAAATCCCATAAGAATCATAACATCCACCAAAAAATCACCAACTTACAAACTAGCAAAATTTCTAGATATTTATTTAAAAAAATTCTTTGATTTTAATTACACAATAAAAAACTCAACACTAGACAAACAAACATTAGAAAAACTAAAATTAGAAAATAAAGACAAAATTTATACTATAGATATAACAGCTATGTATGATAACATCCCAATCATACCAACTCTCGACATCATAAAAAATCAATTAAAAAAAAATTACCTTACACGAAAGTACTAAAAATCATACAATCCATAAATCTATGTTTCACCAACAATCAATTAAAATTCAATGAAAAAATTTATTCACAAATTGAAGGCTTACCCGTGGGTAGTCCATTATCACCAATCCTTTCCAACCTCTATTTAAATAACATGGAGCACAATTTACTAAACAAATCACAACACAAACAACACATAAAAATATGGATATGTAGATGACATCTTAGTCATAACAAACAAACCAATAGAAATATTAATACACCTATTAGAAGAACGATATCCTTTAAAATTTACACACAACAACATGACCAACAACCGTATCACATTTTTAGATATAAACATTATAAAAAATGAAAATAATCTGGATTTTGAGATATATGAAAAACCAACAAAAGGTAACAACATACCACATTACTTATCACAACAACCCACACACCAAAAAATTAACACTATTAAACAATATTTACAAAGAAAAAAAAATCTTACATCCCCGAAATATATTCCTACAAATTTTAAAAAACTTAAACTGAACCTATTAAAAAGCAAATATCCAATAACTTTAATAGACAAAATTTTAATAGATGCGTTTACAAACAATACAACAAAAACTATACCAATTCAACAACAACAACAAAAAAGATATTCAATACAATACAATAATAAAATTTTCTACAAACAGAAAAAAATAATAGAACAAATACCAAACATAAAAATCATGCCAAAAATAACAAATAACATTACTAAAACATTAATAACCACCACCAACCTGAAAACAGCAATCAATCAAAATAATAACACAAATATCAATTTCAAAGAAATATGTCAAAATAATAAAGAAAAATGGAACACTAGAAATATAATTTATCAAATACCATGTAAAAATTGTGAACATATCTACACAGGTCAAACTAAACGACAATTAGAAATAAGATTAAAAGAACATGAAAGAGCACTTCGCCACAAAGACAAAAACAACCATTTAGTAAATCATTGTATCAAAGAAAACCACACACCAGATTGGAATAACACAAAAATTATTGGAAAAGAAGAAAATTATAAAAAAAGATTAATTAAAGAAACAATAAATATCATTACAAATAACAAAAATTTAGCCAAACCATCAATAGAAATAAACAATAAATGGACACTACTTTTTAACAACAATCATAACCAACAATTACAACCAACTTAGCTTCATCACCTTTATATCAATTGTTACATTCTTATTTAAACTGTTTTTCAACATTCAAATATTTAGTCAACTGATGCTGAGATAAAAATTCTCGAAAACGTTTTTATTTGAAATTTATCCCAAAAATTTGGATCAACCCTTCAAAATTTCATCTGTACTTCAAGATCATCGTTTTCCCCTATCAACATCATCTACACAAGAACTTCATCTACATCCTCAATAGACTGGTTTTATTTCTACCATCAACATCTTCAATAGACTACATCCTTGGTTTTTCTTTCATCTCCCAAGTTTCTTCAAGATTGGCGACTTTAATTTTAATTTTATTTTTATTATTTCACGATTTTCCCCATTATAAGGAGACCAAATTCATTTTAAATTCTATTTTATATGTTAAATCTGCCTCAAGTACTTTGATTTTCTCCTCACTTGGCCGGGCCTGTTTAAGTGGAAGGTATCTAGTTTTGTGTGAATGGAATAAATTATAAATTATCATAAACAAATTTGTGAATATTAAATTCACTGGCGCAGTTCTTTTCTAATTATTTCTAATGTTCAGAGGGGGAAGCAAAATAAATAGAATTTATTGGGTGGTACTTTAAAAGAAAGAACCCCAAAACTGAAGAGCAAACGTGGCTCATTAAAAGACTTTTATTTTGGTTTAAAAATTGCGATATTTATTTATAATTTACAAAAATTCTGTACAAAAGAATTTTCTATACAATATGATTTAATTGAGGAATAGGCATTGCGATCTCAATTACAAAAGAAAATACTTCTCGGAATAAAATAAAGAAATACTTAAATATACGTTAAATACAGCAAAACACTGTAACGAGAAATATTAATCGCTACATTGAGCGAATTGAGATTAAATATAAAAAGAAATGAGACAGACCAATTCCTTATCTATATATACACTATATGATCACAAATATCCGGACACATGCACGTTTGCGCTCTAGCCACGATTTCATGGAAATCAATAGGGCGTTGCACATCCCTTTGCCCGAATCACAGCTTCCACCCTTCGGGGAAGACTTTCCACCAAATGTTGGTAGGTACTTTCCGGAATGTTCCTCCATTCCTCCCGAAGAGCGAGAATCAGTTCAGGTACAGAAGTTGGCCGATGTGATCTGGCCCGCAAGCGTCTTTCCAATTCATCCCACAGACTCTCTATAGGATTCAGGTCGGGACTTTGTGCCGGCCAACCCATTTCTTCGACCCCTGAGTCCGCAAACCACTGCTGTACACGCCTCGCTTTGTGGCACGGAGCATTGTCGTGTTGGTAGAGAAATGGCCCGTTTCCGAAAAATTGCCACAACGTTGGAAGTGCACAGTTGTCCAAAACATTCAGATAACGGTCGGAGTTCATGATTCCTTGCACAGGAACGAGCTGGCCCAGTTCGTACCATGAAAATGAGCCCCACACCATGACTCCTCCTCCTCCGAACTTGACTGTGGGCTCTGTGCACTCAGGTAAGAAGGGTTCTCCAGGTATGCGCCAAACCCAAACTCGTCCATCGGATTGCCATAGTGTGTAGCGAGATTTGTCTGTCCACATTACACGTCTCCATTAGTCCATTGTCCAGTTTCTGTGGGCTTTGTACCACTCCAGACGTCGCTTGACGTTGACCCTGCTGATGTGGTGCTTGTGGGCAGCAGCACGGCCATGGAATCCCATCGTGTGCAGTTCCCGACGAATTGTCATGGTACTGGCATCATTTCGAAACTCTGTGGCAATTTTTTCCGCTGAGGACTTCCGGTTGCTGCGGGTGACACGATGAAGCACTTGACGGTCTCTGTCCGTTTCTTGGGTCTACCGGTTCGTTGTTGAACTGTTGTTGATCCCCGGGTCTTCCATTTCATAATGACATCGCCTACTGTTGACTTGGGTATCTGAAGAAGGCTGGAAATGTCACGCACGGACTTGTCGCATAGGTGACATCCAACGATGGTTCCACGTTGGAACTCACTGAGCTCTGCCGAACGACCCATTCTTGCCAATGTCCAAGCAGAGTTGTGTCTGAAGGTGTGGAAAGCTATTTAAATGATGTGCAAGTCGTTATCATGTGACATTGGGCCAATCGATGATGTGAGGGGTGTCCGGATATTTTTGATCATATAGTGTATAAAGAAGGATGTTTGTGGGTCGGTGGGTCTGTTTGTCTGTATGTTTTTTATCTATGCAAGGCAAAGTTGGTACAACAATAGGTATCAACAATGGTATCAGCACGCAATTCATGAACACACTATATATATCTCATGACTAACAATGAAAGGAAAAGTTTGTGCAAGTGTAATTATCCCGGGCAACGCCGGGTACCTCTTCTAGTCTATCTATATATATAAAGAAGGATGTTTGCGGGTCTGTGGGTCTGTTTGTATGTTTTTTATACAAATCTACAGTTTTATTCCGATCTTGATGAAATTTCGCAAACATGACCTTCAAAGCATGAGGAAGGTCACTGTCTACTTCAGATTTCGAAAAAATAATAATTATTGATATTCATGGTTATAGCAGGGCATATTAATGAGAAATATCGCATGACCAACAATGCAAGACAAAATTTTTGCAACAATTGTATCAACACGCAATTCACAAACACTCTGCACGGACCAACAATATATATCTCATGACCAGCAATGCAAATAAAAGTTTGTGCAACAATAGGTATCAACAATGGTTTCAACACGCAATTCACCATTAACAATGAGCTCAAAATGATGATGCAATGATAAAGCAATCCTTTCCAAGAATTATAACAATGAACATAAAATGATGATGCAATATGGATAAGTTTCAATTTGTAACAATGCATAGAATTCCTGTTATTCAGGCTTTTCTTAGAAAAGAGAGTTCTTAGTACTTAAGAATTTCTTGATAATCTTTAAAAATGATCAGTAACTGGAGATAATGGAGAGTTAGCAGACTATTGAGAAAGAGTGGAAAGACGACAGAGGAAGCACTCCTATAGCTCCGTGATGTATTGAGCAAATGGGAAGCAAGTAAATAGAAGAATCGGCGACCGCTAGACTGCACAAAGTGATGAATGGCCAAGTTTTGCTTCAACACATCGAGAGAAGAGTGGAAATTGCAACAACACTAAGTATACATCTGAGGTAAGATTACGTGAGTAAGAAATTATTTAGACTAGCAGTGGCATCCTTGGAGAGGTCCAGCAATTGTGAGCCTTTAAAAAGATTTTTTTCGAATTTTCCTTAAGAATTTTTACTGTATTAATTCTAAGCAGTTTCATGTGTTTATTTTTAGGATATTGCAAAATTTAATTTAATTTTTTGAGATTGTTCTGTTTACATCCAAGTGTAATTATCCCGGGCAATGCCGGGTACCTCTTCTAGTCTTCTATATATATAAAGAAGGATGTTTGTGTGTGTGTGGGTGGGTCTGTTTGTATGTTTTTTATACAAATCTACAGTTTTATTCCGATCTTGATGAAATTTCGCATACTTGACCTTCGACTCATGAGGAAGGTCACTGTCTACCTCAGATTTCGGAAAAAAATCGATATTCATGGTTATGGCAAGACATATCAATGAGAAATATCTCATGACCAACAATGCAAGGCAAAGTTTGTGCAACAATAGGTATCATCAATGGTATCAGCACGCAATTCACAAACACACTGCATGAACCAACAATCAATATCTCATGACTAACAATGAAAGGAAAAGTTTGTACAAGTGTAATTATCCCGGGCAACGCCGGGTACCTCTTCTAGTAAAGAATAAGGAAAAGAAATTTCAAAATTCCCATTTAATGTTTAAAGAAAGACTGCGAAATCATAATTAATTATTAATGGGAAATAAGAATTGAAATGTGCAGCATGGCGTCCCTTGTGCGCGTTATTGTTGAAATAGCATTAAAAGAAATTTCATTATTACCTTATAGGTAAACCCGCAAAACAATGCTGCTCGGTAAAGAATCATGGCTGCTGCGAGAAAGTGAGAAATTCAATAACAAACTAAACATCGAACGGCAGGGTAGGATTAATTTGCTGACTATTGGAATGAAAATGATAAATGGAAGTTGAACGTCATGCTGCAGGCTAGTAAGGACGTGGAGGACCAGAAGGAGGGACGACTGGTCAAGCCAGAAGCTGGAAGTGGTCTGTCTGAAATAAAAAAAACAGTAACCACGTAAAGAACATCAACAATAGTGGGACACATCCTCGTGATCACGAAAATTATTCGCGAGGGACAACTAGCTACAGACAGTGATAATCACGTGGAGATATTTTAATTAACATTTATTAAAACAATATATACTCAACAATCACTGTCTGCAAAACAGTAAAAAAAACAACTTAAAGAATAGAAAAAATAGAATAATTAATTACAAATAAAATTATATCTATTTTTACATAAAAAATCTGAGTTTTCCCTTGTAATTTTCTTGAACACACAGAAAAAAATTGACGGTCATTTGTACAGATAGAAGTTTAGGTACTGACGTTACATACACAGATTCAAAAAAAAAACTGTTTAAGTTACAATAAACAAATAAACATTTATGCCTTTATTAATTCCTTTCATTTTGTGTGCGCACACAGTATGTTTTGCTTTTTTAGCAAAAGAAGACAAAAAAGTATATTTTGCATTTTGGTATACCATAATTAAAATGTATATTAAACGTACAATACGTTAAAAAATAAAAAAAATACATATCATGTAGTAAAAAAACAATGTGGTTACTGCCTTCACGTAAGGTAAGAACAAGCCCAAAATATATCCTTTTGTGATTTTAAAGCTAAAGTAATTTAACAAAAAATATTGCGTTTAGAACCCTTCTCATCCCGCGAAGTAAATAACTTTGCAATTTTGAAGTTTAAATGAACATGATAAACTTTGTAAATACCGTCGTGTAGGCCAGCAAACCAATGAGTTATGTAATTTAATATAAATAATTACTTATCCTGCTCAGATAAGGATAACAAATCCAGGAATCTGCGTAAAGCAGGGGCAGGTAAAGGTTTAGTTAGTGCGTCTGCCGGCATGTCGGGGGAAGAACAGTAGCTAAGAATCACATTCTGAAGATTAATTTCTCGCGCGATGAAATTATGCAATCTCAAGATGTGTCTTGTCCTACTCTTCGATTCTAATGCTCCCAGACATGCAATGGCAGACGTTGAGTCAGTATAAATGATTGTGGGGAAAGAAACAAACTCCCCTTGTCCTAACTCAGTCATGAGGTCCCAAAGACATTTCAGTGACTTCACGCATTCGTTAATAGCGATTATTTCGGCTTCGCAGCTGCTCAGGGCAACTAAACGTTGCTTCTTAGATGACCAGGTTATGGTATTTTTCCCCATTTTGATCAAAATTCCAGAGTATCCTATACTCTGTGGGGTGACATACCAGCTAGCGTCAGCGAATGCGCACAAAGGACCCGTAGATGGGGTAAAAACGAGTGATGTGTCGCAGGTGTGTTTAAGATAAGAAGGAACGCCCTTAAGAGCAGTCATATGCAAATGTGTAGGCGATTTAGCATATGTTGACAGCCTAGTAATTGCAAAAGCTATATCCGCGTGCAAGTCATTACATACATTAAGGAACCGAGAAGAGATTGGTAATTGGTAGAATCGACCGGTTGTGAATCCGCAGTATCATCAAGGTTCACCTGAGGACCAGGTGGCATCGTCTTTAGTTTGATGTCTTGAAGACCATAATCATGCAGGATTTGCTTGATATAATGTGCCTGTTACAGATGAATTGAACCGTTCACTTGTGACACATTCATACCTAGCAGATGCTTTACCACTCCTAACTCCACGGGGTCGATTTCTTGTTTCACTTTGTCCATGATGGAGGGTAGGATGGAGACATTTGTTGTTGCTGCCATGATGTCATCCACGTAGACTGTTAAGAGAATGGTGCACCCAGCATTGGTGTAGTAGAAAAAACAATCGTCTGCTCTGGATGGAGTGAATTTTAATCGGATAAGAAGCTGACACAATTTTACGTACCAGCATCTTCCACTTTGTTTGAGGCCGTAAAGTGATTTACGCAATTTGCAGACGTGATTAACTGGCGTTGATAATCCCTTGGGTGGCGATAGATATATGGTGTGGTCTATCGGTGCGTGAAGATATGCACATTTGATGTTATACTGGCGTAGTGACATCCCTGTATTTGCAGCTATGACAAACAGTAAGCGGAGGGATTCCATTCTGATGACAGGTGAGAAAGTGAACTCATACTGGCTCCCTTAGACTTGTGACGAGCCGATAGCCACCAACCTTGCCTTGAATCTGGACACCGAACCATCAGGATTGTATTTGATGCGGTAGATCCATTTGCTCTTTAAAATTTTGACATTTGGTGGTGGAAGCTCTAAATCCCAGACATAATGAAGCATGAGTGAATTCATCTTGCATAGCCTCTTCCCATTGATGATGTTGGGGAGAAGCGAGTGCTTGTTCATAAGACTGGGGGTGAGATTGGCGGAGTGATTAGCAAGTCGGAGTCAGTAAAGTCAGGATGACATAAGGTGGGTCGTTGTTTTTCTGCCTTCTCTTTTAATCTTTGTGAACGTCGTAATTCCGGTTGTGGGACTTCAACGGGTGGTTGGTTCACTGGTGATTTAGATGAACAAACTGGAGCATCTTCCATCGATGTGGTTTCTGATGGAGGTGTGACCACTAGCATGTCCTCAGTATCAGATAGGACCTGCATTCTTGTCTCGTCTAATGTTAAAGTGGGTGAAATAGGCGGTACGCTCTGAATGATATGTGGTTCATCAGGCTGTGGTGCTTCAAAGACTGGGGGTTTCATGTGAATTGGAAATACCAGAGAAACAGATGATGGGTCTGGTTTTCTTGTGAACTCTGGAATTACCTTAGGAAAGAAACGAACGGTACGTGCTCGTAAAAACTTGCTCTCATTGAGCGCATAAATAAGGTACCCAGGAGATGAAGTGGAGTATCCCATAAAAACATCACTTTTGGCGCGAGCGTCAAACTTTGATCGGTGCGACTTGCTATATAATAGTCTTCCAGGCAACCGAAAGGAGCTCGATATTTGATGGTCGGTTTCTTTTTGGACCATATCTCTTCAGGGGACTTAGTTTGACCTCGTCTAGGCAAAGAATTCAGATTAAATACTGCTGTAGTCGCAGCATGGTCCCAGAATTGGTGCGGAACTTTTGACGATGCAAGAAGAACTCGAATGCCATCGCAAATGGAGCGTAGGGTTCTCTCAGCAACACCATTTGACTGGGGGTTCTCAGGAACGCTGAATTATTGAGATATGCCTTGCTTCGTACTGAACTCACCTAGCTCCACATTGGTGAATCCTGTTCCATCATCGGAACGTATATACGCCAGATTTTGTCCTGTAGAGCGTTGTAGCTTTAGTATTAAGTCTATTAACGCTTTTGGCACTTCACTTTTTGTCGGAGTAGCACAAACGAAAGTTTTTCGTGAAAAGTCATCGACGGCTACTAACAGGAATTTGTTTCCATAGATAGAAGTGGTAGGCATTGATCCAATGTATCCACGTGAAGTAGCTGTAAAGGACGTGTTGACCGTTGACCTTGTACAATGTTGTGAGGGGCGTTGCATAATCGTGCCTGAAGGCATGCAACATGGTTGGTCATCAATTAATGGCGGCAAAACTTCAAGACCGCGCATGCTATGGTGTTTCACGGCTGCGGTGAGCTTTTTTGATGATGTATGACCCAATGCATTGTGAATGTCACTGTAAGGGACAGCCATTGAAAGTAATGGGGGATCCGTTCGGGAAACTGAATGGATATTTGAGATCACGGGAAGGAACGGGAGGTCCTCCTGCGCAGCGATGGTCGTGCCCTTGGGTGAATTAATGGAATAACCAGTTGGGCCGAAGTGAAGACTGTAACCCTGCTTTGATAATTGACTCATGAGACAAGATTAAGGCACGCGTTTGGGGCATAAAGCGCGTCATGGAGTTTCAAAACTGCTCCTGAATCTAATAACACGCTTGCCGCAACAGTACCGATGGCAGCAATCGTTTTCTTAGGGTCTGCAGTATGTATCCACTTATGACAGCTTTGAAAAGAACCAAAGAACTGTTTTTCTTTAATTAAGTGAAATGAGCTGCCCGTGTCAACTATCCAATCCTTGTTTGGAACACCAACACATTTGGCTGCAGGTTTCTTGCTTTGTCCTTTTGTACCCGATTTTGTACACGAGGCATGCGCTTTGTTGATACAGGATCCTGCGAACGAGAGGGTATCGCGGTGTGTGAAGTAGCTGGACCTGCAGTAGTTGGATAAATTTTGGACGGACAAACTGTTTTTACGTGTCCTCGGCCTCCACAATTATGGCATGTTACATCATTTGTTCGACGGGCATTTGGATATGGACGCGGGGAAGAAACATGAGGTGGCATACGAGGCTACACCTATTGAGGAAGTTAGTGTGGTGTGGTCCTTAAAAACCACATTTAGTTGACTCAGGAAGGTTTCAATTGACATTGATGGGTTTGGTTGGACCGCGAGTCTCAATGGAGTGTAAGTTGAGGATAGACCTGAGACCATATGGTGAATCAAAATTTTATCATCCAGAATCAGGGACACTGCTCTAGCTTGAGCAGGAATTTGTAGCGCTCTTGCTACATAGGCATTCAGATCATCAGCATCTAAGAAACGCAAGGCTGAGAGACGCCGTATTATTTCAGCGTGTGTCACTGAATCCGGCCTTCCATATCGACGCTTAATTGCTGCCCAAATGTATAGGGATTGTCATCTTAAAGCATAATGACAATATCATCACTCACCACACTCAGGAGGTAATGCCGTACTCTTGCCCAATCAAGGCGCATGGATGAGCTTGCTGATGCTTCTGTAGGGAGAGAGATCTTTTCTTGGACTTATTTGGCTAGCCCTTTGGTTTCGAGAAAGGTTAAAACTCGATACGTCCATTGAATATAATTAGCACTCGTTGGCCTAGGGAGGGAACGACCCTCTTCAAAATATGATTCCTCCATATTGTATTAAAATAAAAGAAAGAAACCACGCTCTGCTACCATATATTCAAAGGGGGAAGCAAAATAAATAGAATTTAATGGGTGATACTTTAAAAGAAAGAACCCCAAAACTAAAAAGTTAACATGGCTCTTTAAAAGACTTTTATTTTGGTTTAAAAATTGCGATATTTATTTATAAACTACAAAAATTCTGTACAAAAGAATGTTCTATACAATATGATTTAATTGAGGAATAGGCATTGCGATCTCAATTACAAGAGAAAATATTTTTCGGAATAAAATAAAGAAATACTTAAATGTACGATAAATACAGCAAAACACTTTAACGAGAAATATTAATCGCTACATTGAGCGAATTGAGATTAAATATAAAAGAGTTGAGACAGACCAATTCCTTATAAAGAATAAGGAAAAGAAATTTCCATTTAATGCCTAAAGAAAGACTGTTTAATATTAATTATTAATGGGAAATAAGAATTGAAATGTGCAGCATGGCTTCCCTTATGCGCGTTATTGTTGAAATAGCATTAAAAGAAATTTCATTATTACCTTATAGGTAAACCCGCAAAACAATGCTGCTCGGTAAAGAATCATGGCTGCCACGAGAAAGTGAGAAATTCAATAAGAAACTAAACATCGAATGGCAGGGTTGGAGTAATTTGCTGAGTATTGGAATGAAAATGATAAATGGAAGTTGAACATCATGCTGCAGGCTAGTAAGGACGTGGAGGACCAGAAGGAGGGACGACTGGTCAAGCCAGAAGCTGGAAGTGGTCTGTCTGAAATAAAAACAGTAACCACGGAAAGAACATCAACAATAGTAGGACACACATCCTCGTGATCACGAAAATAATTCGCGAGGGACAACTAGCTGCAGACAGTGATAATCACGTGGAGATTTTTTAATTAACATTTATTAAAACAATATATACTCAACAATCACTGTCTGCAAAACAGTAAAAAAACAACTTAAAGAATAGAAAAAATAGAATAATTAATTACAAATAAAATTATATCTATTTTTACATAAAAAATCTGAGTTTTCCCTAACATCTGATCATTTATTCGACCACATATTTCCCCAGAACCTCACACAAGTATCTATTGCACATTAAAATTATTTTAAATATGTTAAAGCACATATAGTAGTAATTGAATAACTTGATCAGTCCATAGCTGATACATATTTACAAATTATGTTTAATCCTTCATTGATTATTACTATATGATTATAAAAGTTTGGGAAAAATAATACTAAATTCTTCACTGCTGCTTACTGTACAAGTCACTTGATTTTTTTTATTGATTGTCTTAAGATTATAGACTTTTTACTAATTTTTATAACACCCAAAAACCCAAATGAGATGAAAAAAAAGTTGATGAATGATGTCCTCAATGCAACAATTAATGTACAGTTAAATTCCATAAATCTCAGCAGATATTTTTTAATAGTATAAAAGAGAGATGCTTATTAATAGGTTAAATAATTAAATCCAGGGGAAAGCTTTTTATCATTTCATCAATTAAATATATTGAAAATTTAAAATATCAGACTTGGATTAAAATAAAAAAATTTGGCGCTGCGTTTTTGTTGAGGAGAAATAAATTCTTTTCGATGCGATTATTGAATTTTTCACCATAGAGGTAGGTTAAAAGTTAAAAATATAATAAAAAATTTCAGACACCCGCTAAATGCACCAATGCAACAAATGCTAAGTTTCAATTGTACGAATTAAAAAATGCACCAATCGAAAGAAAACACTCGAATGCGGATACGATTTTTATGGTGTGCTGATATCTATTAAAATATTTTTGTGAGAGCCGCTTAAAATCGTGTTCCCATGTTAAAGAATAGGGCAGTTGCACTAGGCTGTCGCAGAGGCCGACTTCCTAAATTCCTGTGTATGCTGCCAAAGAAAAAAGGTGGAGAATAATGTTAAGAAAAAAAAAATTTCATCAAAAAAGAGCCCGAGTAACGGAGTGTATCAGCTACTTCATAATAAACTCAAAAATAGTCCTAGATACTTGAAAGAAATTTTCAATTAAAGAACAAAATCCGTATTTTATGACCAATGTAAAAACTAAGCTTTCGACATGCGAGTTATGTATTAATTTATGAAATCCAAGATTTTAAAAAAAAATCCTGTAAAAATCTGGAAAATATAAAATACCAGAAAATTAGATCCAGCTAAAGAAAAATACACTAAGCAGACACTTGATCTCGTTAAATGCCATCACCGTAACAAATTTCATTAACCTAAACCTCTTTTTACTCTTGAAATACAGGAAAAACTGCGAGACATCGCATATTTTTACAGAGAGCTTTAAGGGGCAAAAAGGTAAAATATGAAAAAAAGCAGAAATTAGGTTTTTGGAAATTATATGAATTATTCTTGATCCAAATACCTAAGTCTTTCGTGAATCTGCCACAGAGTGGGTTTGACCGGACATGAACGTCAAAATTAGGCCTATTTTGGCATATTTTTGGATTTCTGCCCCCCTTAAAATCGATTTTCAGAAGACCAATGACTGCTCCCTTTTTATATCTGCGTTTCCCCATTGGAGTTAGGCCCCTGGTTTGTGTTTTTACAACCTATCTTTGGGGCCTTCCTGGCCCCCTTCACAAGGCGAAAATCGAAAAAAAAACAGAAATTTGTTTGTTGGAAATATTGTGATGTGCAAATATTATTTGTTTAATATTTACACACCACATGTTCTTTATTTTGCCTTGTTTGTATTTTTTTTAAATTTAAAAAAGGTTAATGTTTTTTTTTGTGCATTGTATTCATTCTATCGCAGTAACAGCACATAGCTATTGTTTCCTGTTCATGACTATTGTTTCCTTGTTCTGGCCAAATGCGTGACAATTGTTATGGAAAATTACATCTTCAACTGCTGAGCTATGTTCTTCAGTACATCGTTGGTCAGCAGCCACTTCAGTTCGCTCCTTCAACTTCACCATCATGGGCCATCTACACCCAGACGTTATGGACATAGCCATTTCCTTATGGAGTTTGTTCTGACTTTTGAGGTGTTTTGGACATTGGTGTTATTCATCTTCATGGGAAATATTTTACTGTACCAATAATTAATGTTTGATATCTTGAAGCATTTGGATTGTGTTTTTTTTAACTACCTTCATTTGCTCAACAAGCATCTGTATTGTTGGAATTTTCTTGAGAAATTGTATTTGAATTTTTTTAAATTTTATTTAAATTTGTATTTTTCAAGGCTTTCTTCCAAGATCATTGTCCATTTTGTTGCTGCTGCCAACGTGTTGTCACTTTTATTTTATTTTAAATTATCATACATTTTATTTTCATGTACTTACAGTTTGAATGCTGATAGCTGAAGTTTTGATATCGGAATTCCTAACTTTAAGTTTGAGTATGGACCACGGTGCATCATATTCTTTTTCCTTACTCAAACTTTATATGAAAAAAACTTATGTAATTTTCCATTGTGTAAACAGTCAAATTTTTATATTTGTACCAGGACTGTTATCAGTTTCATTTGCCTGAAATTCTTTTTGCCTTGAGCAAATTTGTTTATTTTGTGTTCTTGTACGTTTTATAATGTTTTTTTGAACACTCTTTGTTTGTCTATAAAGTGCACGTTTGTGCTGGTTTTTATTATACTTTTAGTAAAGTATAATGGTGTACTTTGAGTTAATACATGTATTTGTTTTTGGGTCAAGATATCAGTATTTTTGAATATGCTTTGACCTGTGTTGATTTTATCAGCATTACGTTATGTGCAGTTTTGTGTTGTGGTTACGTTCTTCAGAACAGATATATTTGTAACCTTTTTATTAATACAAAGTCAATAATTGTATTTCAAAAAAAGATATTTATTTCAAATTAATTCGTCTACTATTTAGTTTTATCTAAATAAACTCTACTGTGAGTTGTCTTTTCGACTCACTGATTATTAAACTTTGCATTTTCTTTTATTATTAAACCAAACTAACACATAGGATTATTGCGGAAACAGAATGCTATCACTGTTTTAAGATGTTTTTATTACTATTAACAACCACAGTCAATTAAAATATAAATAACGTAATCATTAAAACGTTACATTTGTTGCCATTGGAAACTGATTCTAGTTTGCATTGAATTTCAAAATTTTGTGAATTTAAGTTAATAATTCTTTTTCAAGTTTTACTATTTTCAAGATTAATTTGAGTTTGTTCTTGCCTGTGTGTTTTTAAAGTTGTTTGGACACAAGTTAAGAAATTTGGTAGTTAAGTATTTAGTTTATTTTATTTCATTCTTTAGCATAGCATATGTCAAATATTAGGGTTGCACAACGGTGTAGAACATTAGGGTTGCACCACGGTGTAGAATATTAGGGTTGCAACAGGGTGGCTTATTCTTACAGCATAGGTTGCACTAATGTAGCAATTTGCCCTATGACGCACCAAGGATTGAATTAATTTAGTGTGTTTTGGTTTTGAATGCCATCTATGAGTAAAGTAAGTTAAAATTGTTTTTTTTTAAAAAAAAAGTAATTGGTTTGAAGCAGAACAAACTTGATTATTCTTTTAACATAAAATTTATTTTGTAGATAAATAAAATATATATGGAATGCCTGAATTCTATTAAGTACATTTAGGAATTTGTAACATTGTTGTAGTAATTTTATTGTTGTCAAACTTGAATATTTTAGATTGTTTAATCTTTAAAATTTTTTTGGTGTTTGTTGAAGGATAACTAATGTTACCTAAGTAAATATTTTTTTCCTATAATAATATTCCTTTGTTTAGTAATATTATTTATATTGGGGGGTTGTAATGTATGTGACGTGCAGATATTATTAGTTTAATATTTACACACTACATGTTCATTGCTTTTTGTGGTTATTATTCCTTATTGTATTTATACTTTTGACAAGTATAAAGTCTTTTCCTTTGGGGATCATTTAAGGTATGTGATGTGCAAATATTATTTGTTTAATATTTACACACCACTTGTTCTTTATTTTGCCTTGTTTGTATTTTTTTAAAATTTAAAAATGGTTAATGTTTTTTTTGTTCATTGTATGCATTCTATCTCAGTAACAGCACATAGCTATTGTTTCCTGTTCATGAATATTGTTTCCTCGTTCTGGCCAAACGCGTGACAATTGTTATGGAAAATTACGTCTTCAACTGCTGAGTTATGTTCTTTACTTCATCGTTGGTCAGCAGCCACTTCAGTTCCCTCCTTCAACTTCACCATCATGGGCCATCTACACCCAGACATTATGGACATAGCCATTTCCTTATGGAGTTTGTTCTGACTTTTGAGGTGTTTTGGACATTGGTGTTATTCATCTTCTTGGGAAATATTTTACTGTGCCAATAATTAATTTTTGATGTCTTGAAGCATTTGGATTGTTTTTTTTATCTACTTCCTTTGCTCAACAAGCGTATGTATTGTTGGAATTTTCTTGAGAATATATATTTGAATTTTTTTAAATTTTATTTACATTTGTATTTTTCAAGGCTTTCTTCCAAGATGATTGTCCATTTTGTTGCTGCTGCCAACATGTTGTCACTTTTATTTTATTTTAAATTATCATTAGTTTAATTTTCTTGTACTTACAGTTTGAATGCTGGTAGCCGAAGTTTTGATATAAGAATTCCTAACTTTAAGTTTGAGTATGGACCATGATGCATCATACTTTGTATGGAAAAAACTTATGTAGTTTTCCATTGTGTAGGCAGTCAAATTTTTTTATTTATACCGGGACTGTTATCAGTTTCATTTGCCTTAAACAAATTCGTTTATTTTGTATTCTTGTACGTTTTATAACGTTTTTTGAACACTCTTTGTTTGTCTATAAATTGCAACTTTGTGCTGGTTTTTATTATACTTTTATTAATGTATAACGGTGTACTTTCAGATAGTACATGTATTTCTTTTTGGGTCAAGATATCAGTATTTTTGAATATGCTTTGACCTGTGTTGATTTTATCAGCATTACGTTATGTCCAGTTTTGTGTTGTGGTTACTTTCTTCGGAACAGATATTTTTGTAACCTTTTTATTAATACAAAGTCAATAATTGTATTTAAAAAAAAAGCTATATATTTCAAATTAATTCGTCTACTATTTAATTTTATCTTAATAAACTCTACTGTGAGTTGTCATTTTGACTCACTGATTATTATATTTTGCATTTTCTTTTATTATAAAAATCAAGCTAATACATAGGGTTTATTGCGGGAAACACAACGCCATCGCTACTTTTGATGTTGTACTATCATTATCGATTATAGTCAATAAAAGTAAAATAACTTTGCAGTTAAAACGTTACAATATCACCGAGAAGCTTCCCTCCAAGTTTTATTGCTTTATCTTTATTCCCCGCGAAGTTACATCAAATTATCAGAAGATTTTGTGAAACGCCCCCGAAAATTGATTTTTTTCCAGTTTTCGTAAACTTAAAATTCGAATATCCAAAATCGGGGAAACTACTTGTTTGGCAAGGTAGCTAGAAGTCTTCCTGCAAAATTTCGAAGATTTGCGTTCATTGTGGATGGAGCTAGGCGACCGAACGTGAAACTCATTTCTCCCCTGCGAAAAACCCTGTCTTAGCACGCCCCTACGCTATTCGTTTTTTGACCCCAACGAGTTTCGAGTCGGCGGCCCCAGTAGATTTTGCTGTGCGATGATGAGTCAGTAAGTCAGTCAGTGGATGTCCTCTTTTATACGGGGTGTCTCAGAATTCATTGTACAAACTTCTAGGGAGTTAGTATGGGTGATTCTAAGCAAAAAAGTTCATATGAACCTAGGTCCGAATTTGAACGATAACTGAGATATGAACAGAAATAAAAATGCTGCCACCAAGATCAACAAGATAATAACTTAGGTTCTGTAAAGTCTAGATTGATGAAATTTGGGGAATAAAAGGGTACATAAGACTGTGTATACCGTTAAAATTTGAGGGAATTCCAACAAGAAGTTTCCGAGTTAGTCATTCAACATCAGAACATGTGCTCACTTGTGAGTACTAAGTAGCACTTGTTACAATTTTGACTGTGTAACTCGTAAATTTCTCTTTGGAATTCAATCAAATTTTAACGGTATACACAGTTTTATGTACCCTGTTGTTCCTCCAACTTTCATTAATCTAGGCTTTACAGAACCTGAGTTATTATCTTGTTGATCTTGGTGATGGCATTTTTATTTCTGTTCATATCTCAGTTATCGTTTCAATTCGAAGCAAATTCATATGAATTTTTTTACTTAGAATCACCCATACTAACTCCCCTAGATGTTTGTACAATGAATTCTGAGACACCCTGTATACTACCGTATCAAAAGTCATGGGACAACCCTTATTTGCATAAAAATGAGACTATCCTTTGCAATTTCGCTGTTGGCATTCTTCCCAGCACTACATAACAGTATGCTATTATGAGATGATGCTTGCGTGAATGCTTTAAGAATGTCTCAAAGAAAAGAGCGTTCAGACTTCCAAAGAGGTGCCATCTCGCTGGCAAATCTGTTCGAGCGACGTCATTGGACTCTGGATCACTGGCGAATGGTTGAATGGAGTGATGAGTCCCGCTACACCATCTGGCAATCGGATGGACGGGTTTTGGTATGGCGAACGTTATTTGCCAAGCTGTGTTGTGCCCACGGTAAAGTCGGCGGAGGGTCGGTGATGCTGTGGGTGTGCTTTTCATGGTGTGGGTTGGGTGCAGTCGTTTTTGTGGACGGACATCTAAACGCAGAGCGTTATAAAGACATTCTGGACAATGCAGCACTCCCATCTTTCTGGCAGCACTTTGACAATGGCCCTTTTCTGTTTCAGCAGGATACTGCACATCGCCATAAAGCAAGGGCTGTAGGCACAAGGTTTGATGAAAAGGTGGTTCGAGAACTTGACTGGCCTGCCCAGAGCCCCGATGTGAACCCCATCGAACATCTGTGGGACGTGCTGGAACGTCGATTGCGCGCTTGGGCGAAACGCCCGAAATCCGTGACCAAACTGTCCAAGACACTTTTGGTAGAATGGCGAAAATTACCTGTCGAAACGTATCAAAAACTTGTACACAGTATGCCCCAAAGAGTAGAAGCTGTGATAGCAGCAAAAGGTGAACAACAAGCTACTAATATATGTATATTTTTGAGTGTTTCTATGAAAGGCCCATGGCTTTTGATAGGTTAGTGTATATAGATAAAGGACTTACTTCTAAAATGATTATGGACGGATTCCCTCAGGATATAATTAGTCTGACACACTCGTTTCACTCCAACCGGTTCTTTCAGTCCAGAGTTGGAGATAGTCTATCTCCTATGTGCGAAGTAAAAGCTTGTGTCCCACAGGGCTCTGTCCTGGGACCAGTATTGTTCAATTACTTTATGCGAGATTTTCCGAATCCTTCCAAATGTAAGTTTTATTTCTACGTAGATGATGATGCTCTACTGACCTGCACTCGTCAACCTGCCCTAGTAGTCTCGCGACTACAGAAGGCTCTGAAGGAATGTGAAAGTGAAATTTGGTTTAGCAAATGAAGGTTAAAATTGAATTTTGACAAATGTAAGACAATGTTTGTCAAGAAGAGAAAGATCTTTAGGTTCATAAACACTATATGAAAAAAATGGATTGGGTTGAAACTTATAAATATCGTGGTGTTGTTGACTCTGAATTGACCTGTACTCCACACTCAATTTATGCGTTAAATAAGGCCAGAAGAGCTTGTTTGCTCTGCTGGGCCGGTAGAGTTCTCTAAATATTGATAATAAACTCCTACTCTACAAAGTCATTGTTCAGACCATCTTATAGTATGGTATGCCCGTCTGGGCCACAATATGTAAGACTAGGTACAAACGTTACCCTCAGGACTATTGGCGGAAAGATCGGAGAATTGTTTGCAATTTCTCCAATTATAATGACTTCGACATGACTCACATTGGCATGTACTCAAGGATTCCATTCTGCCCAATATAGAAAATCATTGCAAGGAGCTAGTCTCGGGTATTTTAAATCATCCTACACATAGAAAGAGATACCGTGATCCAAGACGTATACTTGATGTTAACTTTGATGATATTGATTATGTCTTAGAACCTATGAAGTCCATTCAGTAATCTGGAAATATCTACTGCTAGTGGTCTGCTTCTAGTCTAGACAGTTGTCAATCAAAATCACCTCCTACCAAGAGTATTTTCTTTTTTCATATTATGGATGACCTTTCTGGGTGCTTCATCCTTCTTAATTACCTTTCAGTGTAATTCCTCTTGGAATAGTGAGAATACGGAAGCTTAGCTTCAGTTACCACTCGCATACCGTTTCATTACATGCTTGATTGTCGATTTTCGATGCATTGATGTGAGAAGCTGTTGATGTACGTGATTCGAAAGGTGGATGTAACGTAAGATCTGGACGACTTTCAAGATGAGCAGATGAGCGGGCTCCTTACAATCAACTAATTGCAATATAGCTGCAAGACATTATACCAGATCTGTAAATATGAAACCGGAATTTGCCCATAGATGGCCCAGTGTAGTTACCGTCAAACCGCGCTGTTGCAACACCTCCTAGAAAGATAGCCTGCACTGAAAATTCATACTTTTTTACATGATCATAATTTAGTGCTTATTATTGGTGAAAATACGATTAACAATGCCTTTTTATGATGACGTAACAATGTATGAATTTTCACTGCACAGGCTTTCTTTCTAGGTGCTGTTTGTTGGCACCATTTTCTTACTCTGACATCTGACAAAGATTTTCAACTCACAAGAATACAAGTTTCGTACACAGCATAGTTTGTAATAGCATTGAACATGTCGAATTTTGTGCCTGGAAACTACGATTTGCGAACGGAATTGATTTTCTGTTACCATTTGAAAAAATGGTAAATCACAGTTCACTTGGTAAATCGCAGTGCTTTGAGTGGTTTAAAAAATTCAAAAGTGGCGATTTTGACGTGAGAAACGAAGAACGTGGATGGCCACTGAAAAAGTTTGAAAACAGCGCATTGGAGACATTGTTGGATGAGGATGACAATCAAACGCAACTACTCGATTTGAATCAAGCTTTGCGTGAAAAATGACCAGAATTTCAAAAAAGGCAACACAAAGTGATTTTGCTTCATGATAATGCACCATCACACATAGCAAAACTGGTCAAGGAAACGATTGAGGCGTTTAGTTGGGAAATACTTTATTCACCAGACTTGGCTCCGTCCGAATACTTCTTATTTGAATCGATGGGACACGTACTTGCTGAGCAGCGATTCACTTTTTACGAAAATGCACGAATATGGCTTTATGACTGGTTTGCCTCAAAAGAGCGACAGTTTTTTTGGCGTGGCATCCAAAATTTGTCAGACAGATGGAAAAAATAGCCAGCGATGGGCAATACTTGGAATAAGATATTTTTTTTTATCATTTTCATACAATAAACGTGTATTTTCTATATAAAACTTTCGGTTTCATATTTACGTACATGGTACAGTGGTCAACAAAGGTGAACTTCGGTGCGTGATATGGAAAGCTAGGGAGATTTCCCCGTAAGCGTATAGAGTTTCTCAACTATCTTATGATGTAGGAAATCGACGTTGCTTTCCTCTGTAAAGCACACTTCAAGCCAAGCTAAGACCTTAAGCTACTTGGTTATTGTGTGTACCGTAAAGTCTGAATGACTCCAAATATTGCAAGATGTGCCTCTGGTGGCGTGGCGATCATCATCACGAGGGGAATTAAACACTAAAAACTGGTCTTCAAGTCTCACGCAGATATGGAATCGGCCTCATCATCAATTACATTTCCTTTTGTGAAGTGAAGTGGCGCTCTACAATTCGGCTAAACATTTTCTCGATATTAGCAACCTCGGCGAACACCTTGGTGGTGATATTCCTGTTGTCCTGACTGGTGACCTTGATACGAACACCCAAGCTGAAACTCCAGTACGCAGAAATACAAAGATATGATTCTCTAAAAGGTAAGGATAACATCACCACTGCTGGCCCTGTGGAGGACACTTTGCAATCGTGGCCATTCACGCACTAGTATGTGCTTGATATCACACTATTCAAAGGTTTCTATTAACCTTACAACCATCTTCACGACTGATAACATTTCTTGGATTATAAGACTGTTACCCTGATCTTCTATAATGTTGAAATCAACATGAAGGTAGAGAAGCATCAGCAAAATTGGAAACTACAATGGACTCTTATCGGATTGTAACAACAATGTGGGTGTACGGATGACATTGAACATAATGTCGAAACCATCATCAAGCATATCATATATGCTGTTAATATTAGCATTTTTCCCTCTAGTGGTAGGCCTCCCAATCACGTCGAGATCACTCCAGGTATTCGTAATCTAATAGATCAGAGAAATAAGATTCGAAAATATCAACATTATCGTAAACCTTGACTTAAAACTAAGTACAACAGACTAGCATGAAGAGTCCATGAGAAGGTACAAAATCTTTGCAACAGTTAAAATTAGAATTATTGATGAAAATATCTGAGGTTTGGCGTGTAAAAATCCCCATAAGACTATTGTTTATTTACTCTTTAACGAATATTACGCCAGTAGGAAAGATAGTCCCAGCCTGCGAACTGGGTACTGCTCCAACCAGCCGTAAACACATGTAGACAGCGTTTTGCATCCATGTGCATGGTGACGCAATTGGTTGGCGCGTCAGTATATTGAGCTGAAGGTTCCTGGTTCGAATCCAGGCTGTGGAATTTAAACATCTGAGGTTTGACATGTAAAATTCTTCATAAGACCATTATTTATTTCCTCTTTAAAATTAGAAGCTTCCCAACCCGTGCAACTCACTCTGAAGCATGGTTTGTGCTTTGTAGAATAAGAAATACAGCACACTCCCACCATTTGTTTAGTTCAACAGGCAATTATGTGTTCAGTGATCTGGACTAAGCACGTCTTATTACGGATTCTCTTGCAAGATAGCTTGTTACGCCAGAGGTTAGCTGCCTGAAGAATGCTGAGAGTGTGAAGGATGGTATTACAACATATTATGAAGAGTCGCAACAATTGACGAAAGTTAATATCGAGGCTGGGAAGATCAGCAGTCTAATTGCGAGGCCAAAGAAGGCCACAGGCAGAGATCAGTGTGCAAAAGTGCTGTAAAGAACCTCTAAAAGAACCTAATTTGTGACATTGCCAAGACTATTAATGACTGTTGGAAGTTTACTTACTTTCCAGATGTTTGGTAGAAATCTCTCGTCCTAAGTATTCTAAAGTCTCGGCAAAATCCTGCGTTTCTTGTGAGCTACAGACTTACCAGGAGTTGAACAAAATAATATGTACTCCTTTGAAATGAGACAAAATATTTATTAATAGGGCGACGGCTTCCTTTCACATCAATTACAGCTTGTATCTGTCTTTGGATGGACAAATACAAATCTTGTACAACAGTGGGTGGATGCCTCCTGAGTGGATGTCCCTTACAATGGGTCAGGGGTTTGGGTGTTTCAGGGATTCTGTGAGCTATACTGGTTGAAGCACTGCTACATTAGGGTCACCCTTACCAGAAAGGTCATGGTTGAGAAGTGAGACAAGAGCATCCAAACAAACATATATCTCATGAAGTCGACGAATGAGAGAATTCATATTGCATTGGGTGTGACGCAGGTTAAAGTCACCTGCGTTCCGGAGTTAGGCAGAAGCCCCCATTCGAAAAATAGTCGATGGTCTCCCGGCTGTTATCTCGGAGCAATGCCTTGGGGAAAGTCGGGGGCAGCGTATGCCTTTACCCAGGAGGAGAATCAGGTAAAGTGACAATGGGATTGGGTGCTGTCAATCAGCACTTGGGTATCCGGACAACACCACCTAGGACAACTGCCACCTAAGACAACTGCCACCTAGGACAATTGACATCCAAAATGCACCAGACAAGCACTCTAATTCAAGAAAATGTTTTAAATTAGATTTCGAACGATCTTTTAAATGAAAAATCTTGAAATTTGAAATTAGAACGCAAAATATGAAAAATAAAATTTTTTCAGCTATGATAATAGAGAGATTCGGTGACAAAAATGTTGGGGAAAATAAAAATAAAATATTAATAAATAAAATAAAATATTTACGGGGGAAGTCACAACATTCGAATCTCCACCCTTCCCGATTATTCCATTCGATGGCTTTTATATATGGTATTCTATTGTGGTTTTAGTGGTGGATTCGCTCAATAAATTCCATTCCTTGTTTTCATATACGTAAAATTTATAGCAAATAAGTTAACTCCATGTAGGAAGGCAGACTAATTTGAGAGATTTCGAATTGGAGTTATACACTAATTGGACTTATAGACATTCGTTTGTGCTCTATCTTTACCATTTAGATAGAGAGTCAAAATAAAAATATTTCGATTATAATAATAAATAATATTTTTGATTATCAATAACTAAACAATGCTGAAGCAATTTAGTGGAATTATAATTCACAAAATTTAATTTGTTTAATTTTGTTTTGGGGAACATGATTGGTCTTGAAAACGAATTTTAAAAGTCCTTCCTATTAACATAGATCTGAACCAAGCGATAATTTGTGTCGATAAGCCAACATAATTTAACTTAGCCAACATAAAGCAACGGACACACAGAGCGCGACGGACGCAACGGATGGGACGGACGCTATGCGTCCAAAAAATATGCGCCTTTATTCTCTATGCAAGTGGCCACACTGAGCTGCAGACGCTATGGACGCGACATTCTGGACGTTTTATTTGCGCAAATATTTTCTGTACGTCCAAAACGTCTGATGTGGATGGGTATACGCAGTAGACCAGCCATGATGATATGTTTATCGTCTGCAGCTAAAACTACAGCCATACCGAGCCGATGCGATGGATGCTATGATCGCTCCGATTTGTTTAAACTCCTTTTGTTTCATTGCTTATTTGAAGATTTACATAAAGAGAGGATAAATTTAAGTTTACAAGAAATAATGTTTATTACATTTATAATGAATTAATATAATGAATATCTATACTGCAATTATCGTAATTAATTATTAATATTATTACGATATAACTACGGTGTAATTATGCAATATGTTTTTTATTCATAGTTATTTCGGAACGATATGGACAGAGGCTTTAAGTGTTTTGATTTTTGTTCCTGTCTTTTTCAAAGCATATTTTACAATCTCGTTGGCTTGCTGTGTATGTGAAGCCACTATTTTTTATTCTTTTGTTTATACTTCTTTTAATGAATTATGCATTTGAATTTATTTAATTATATAATTATTTTTTTTCCAAAAAGCATGTATTCATTTGCTCTAGAAACGCCATTATGTAGAATATTCACGCGATTGAAATCACCGAAGCTGCAGGCGATGAGCATATCACCATTGCTTTTTTACTACAAATGCCCGTCCACGACGGATGTTTTGGACGTCCAGAAAATATTTGCACAAACAAAACCCTCCTCAACGCGTTCAAACGTCCAAAACGTCCAGAACGTTGCGTCCATAGCGTCGCAGCTCTGTGTGGCCACTTACAATGTGAATAGAGGCGCAAATTTTTTGGACTCGTAGTGGCCGTCCCGTCCATTACGCCCGTCGCGGTTTGGATGGATGCATCTTTATTTTTTGCTTTCGGTGATTTCAATCATGTGACTATGCTACGATTATGGCGTTTCTGAGCAAATAAATAGAAAAGAATAAAAAATAATGGCTTTACATAGATAGCAAACTATCCAGTTTCATCGTTTATTCCTGTATATTTCAAAATATACTTCAGGAACAAAAATCAAAGCAAGTTATTCCTTTATCTTAATATTTGGCATTGTAAAGCCTCAGTCCATGTCATTCCGAAATAATATGAAAGAAAAAAAAACATTTATAAATTTAATAGTAATAAACATTGTTTCTTTATGTAAATCTTCAAATCAGCAATGAAATAAACAGATTTGTATACAAATCGGAGCGAAAATAGCATCCGTCGCGTAGCGCTCTGTGTGGCCACCCTACTTTGCCCATCGCATCCGTCCCGTCCATCGCATCCATCACGTTTGTCGCGCAGCGCTCTGTGTGGCCGTACTTTAAGCAAGATGTTAACTTTATTGAAGGCTTTAGAGAAGTCTAAGAATAAAGCATCAACTTGTTTCCTCTTATCCATGAGACAGGTGATATGGTGCATGAAGATAGCCAAATTGGATTTCCTACTTCTCCTAGCACGGAAACCGTGCTGAGCCTCAGGAAGAAACGGTTCTACATGCTGCGACAGTTAATCTGCCACCAAGGTCTCAAGCAATTTGGCTGGAAATAAAATCAAATATGGGCCAGTAAGATTTTTTAGCTGTTGGCTCAGACTTTTTTGGTATAGGTTGGATGAGGATTCTTTTCCATGTTGTGGGATAATGACCAGTTTCCAGGGATACGTTAAACAAGTGCCTTAAAGGAGCGATCATACAGGTAAGACAACCTTTGAAAAGGAAATCAGGAATGTCATAAGATGTGCAGGTTTTAGAAGCAGACAATTTATACACACGATCAATAATTTGCTGATCTGAAAGCGGTTGTAAGCAAAAGTTTGTATTGATGTGCTCCCAGGTATTGGTAACAGTTCCATGGTCCGCTCTGATCTTAGCATCGTTATCCATTGTAGAAGCAAAGGTTGTAGCGATCTCGGATAGAGCAGCTTTGTCTAACGGCTCACTCTTAAACTTGTTTATATTCAAGCACCTCCTAGAAATATCCCATCAAGTACCCGGATTCGAACAAATCTGTTCCTCCAAATTTTTGTAAAACGTTTGACGATCAGCTGCCCAGCACCTTTTGAAGATTTTTCTGGCAGTGTCATGTCCTGTGAGAGTATATACGCAGTGGAAGACTAAGTTAAGTAGAACTTTGGCTAAATTAAGTAGAACACACAGAGCATAACTTTGGCTAAATTAAGTAGAACACACAGAGCATAACTTTGGCTAAGGAAAATAAACAAACTTTATTGCTAAAGTGATAATTAGTCAACTCTACAAATGTTTATCAAGCATAAGTAGGGGCTAACGATCTCACTAAACCGTGGGATATGAAACGGAGCAATGCCCGTTCCCCCTTAGTCCAAAAAAAAAGGACAAAAGATGCGGATCGATATTAAATAACCGTCCGTTACAAAATAAATATTAGCAATAACCAATGAATTTGGTGAATGAGAGCTGGCAGCGTGGCTGGCTAGTCGTCCGCTCGTACTCAAACCGCATATGCTGCATAGCGATAGAGAAATGAGAGAAAAGAATTTTTTACTATTCTTAAACAACAGTACCTTCTCGTAACTATCTATCTTTATGCTAAGGCAACAACAGCAATACTAAAGTATTAAACTAGACGTTCGCCCCCCCCCCCCGCCCAAGGAGACGTTAGATAAATCGATGGCAAAAAAACGATGCTCGAGCAGGAACATAAAGGATTACTAAAGTTGAGGCTTAATAAGTATGGCTCGAAACCAGGTAATAGGAACGAGACCTACCTTGTATAAGGGACCAGGTCGCCGAGCTCCTCCTTCATTAATCCATCATAGGTCCATGGCGTGATTAAAACTTGTAGCACAGTGGAGTCGATGCAACTCAGCTGCTGTGGCGGGAGTAGAGACACCAAATCTTGAAGTGCGAATCCTGCGGTAACCACCAACAAACGATATGGAAGGACGAGTCTCTGGGCGGCTGTAATTGACGCGACGAACGCTGGCTGACGCCGTCTGGATGACTCCCATCTCGATAGGGTTGGCAGTTCCTTCTCTACAAGCAATTTACTCCTGCTGAATCCTGTGGGCTCCTTTGCCGACGTGTCGTTGTCGTAACCAGTCCAGAGTTCCACTTGAATTGTCTCTGTAAAAGTCTCAAGTGCATTAGACAACGAATAATGAGCTCGGGAAACATAGCATCTCGCATGCGGGCGAAGGACCGTGGCTTTTTCATGATGAGGTGGAAGGTGGCCTTCTTCGTTCGGCCGTTCTTCTCTTTCCCACTATCCGGGAGACGAAGACACTACGTGTCGTTCTTTCACAGCTCGATTTTTCGACCTCTCCTCACGGTCCCAAGCCTCCCATCCCCGATTCCAAATCTCCCGCTCGACTTTTCGACAAGCGCGCCTTCTTTTGCGTTTCTAAACCTCTTCCCGTTTCTAAACCTATGATGCTTAAGCGTGCGGTCGCCAGACGAAACTTTCATAGCATGACTCGTTTTGTAACTAGATGGCGACGCCGTCTTTCTACTTTTGCTCTCCGATGTTGTTGCTCACCCCACGACTTTGTTTGCTACTAACAGAGGGTTGCTTAGACGGTTGCCTATAAAAATACCGCGAAACAGCGTCCGCTATAATGTTGTCGGATGTTCGTACGTTCTTTAAGGATACACTAAACTCCATTAATTGTTTTACCACGGTAGCTTGCACCCGAGTTAGCTTGGGTTGGGATAGGAGCCTGGTCACCGATCGAGTGTCCGAGTAGATCATTGATTCGACTTGTTGCAAATACTGACGCCAATGCCGAGCTATGTGAGTGACCGGTGACAGCTCTTCATTATAAATGCATTACGGATGCTCCTCCGGTCTGAATCTCCGCGATTCAAACGCGATCGGCATTAATTTATCACCATGCTGCTGCAATGCCACCACCCCAATGGCTTTCTCAGAGGCATCACACATTATGTGAAGTGCACGCCGCTCATCAAAAATTTTGAGAATAGGGGGGCTCACGAAGCATTTTTCTCTTTCTTGAGCCTTCCCCAAAGAAATCTTTCGCCCTTTCTTAGTAAATTAAATAATGGCGCTGCATTTTCAGCGTATCGCTGAATGAAGGCCCGATAAAATTGAATTGTGCCAATGAAAGCTTGCAATTGGCGCACGGTTTTAGGCCTTGATGGCCTGCGTAATCCTGTCCTCACAACCTTTCCCTTTTTCAGAGAAAGTAAATCCGAGGTAATTAACTTTGCATACCCCGAAAGCACACTTAGATTTTTTAAAGAGAAACGATGCTGCTTTAATCTTTCCAGTACCTGCTGTGTCAGTTTACGCAACAATGATAGGGTTGGGGCAATGACCAGCACATCGTCGAAATAAACGACCAGCTTCTTGTACAATAAGCCCCATAAAGCCTCTTTCATGGCTTTAGTGAACGTGGAGGCGGCGCCCTTGAGGACAAAAGGCCTAACCTTAAATTCGAATGACCACACGGGAGTTTTGAACGACATTAGTTTAGTATGTGCTGGCTTAACGAGTAAGCCTGAAGAACGCCGAGCTTCATAAAGTAACATGTGCCTCCCAGCTTGTCGAACAGGGCATCAGTCCTAGGGATGGCATAGTGTTTATCATAAGTCATTTTATTTAACTTGCGATAATCAATGGACATCTGAATCTCGCCGTCCTTCTTGGCTACGAACAGGACGGGTGACGAGAAAGATGACGTAGACGGTTTAATTAGCTTCTTACTTAATAACCCTTGAATTGTTCGTTCCAACTCTTGCTCCTCATCCTTGGACAAGGGATATAGCGGCGAGTTGAATGGAGCAAAGATTTGCTCCAGGCGAATCTCATGTTGAGTAGATCTAGCTGGAGGCAAGCCTTTAGGGAGCTCGGTGCGAAAAAGGACCTGATATTCCGAAATAAGTGTCTGAAAGGAAGGATGACATTCATTAATTTTATTATCATTTTTGTGTTGAGTTCAGTCTTCAAAATGTGGCATAAATCGTTTGAAGACATTAAGGCCAGGTCTTGTCTTTTCCATTGGGGCTTCCTTCCTTCCTTGTTGAGGCACTGCACATTTCAAGGTGTCCCAATTGAAATGGATCCTTTTTTGACGAATCCAAGACATGCCCAAAATTATATCAAAATTTCCTAACGGGGCCTCATTAAATTCACTTTATCTGCATATTTACCACTCTTAATCGGCAACAGGGTGGCCATTTACGATATGGATTTCGTACTACCATCAGCTAGAGTGGCTGTCTTGTTTTGGGACGAAATGTCAGTTAGTTGATGTCTTAATTTGGTTGCTACATCTTAATCGACGTAGTTTTCTATCACCCCAGTATCGATCAAGGTTTTACAGTCGACCCCTTTAACCTAAACATAACACATAATCCGCTGCTCCTTTTTAGCTGCTGCATTGGCTCATTTGTTTTAGCATCGGAGTTAATTCGGTCACGGCAAAATTTGGCTGTGTGTCTCCGCTTTCCGCAGGCATTACATTTAACGTCTCGCTTTGCGGACTTACTGCGGGGGGTTTGTCTCGTATTTATCGGTACTTGATTTTATCACGTCCACTTGCATTGGCTCCAGCGAGGAGCTTCCGGTAGATCATGGAGGCATCAGTTAAATCTATGGCAAAAAAAAAAACGACGCTCGAGCAGGATCGTGATTAAAACCTTGGCATGATTAAGACCTACCTTGGCGTGATTAAATCCAATCCTAACCTAACCTAACTTAACCTAACGAGCTCCTCCTTCATTAATTTGGTTAGGTCCATGGCGTGATTAAAACCTGCAGCACGGTGGAGTCAATGCAGCTCAGCCACTGTCGCGGGAGCAGAAACACCAAATCTTGGAGTGCGAATCCTGTGGTAACCACCAACAAACGATGCGGATGGACGAGTCTCGGGGCGGCCGTAAGTGACGCGACGAACGCTGGCTAAGGCCGTCTGGATGACTCCCTTCTCTACAAGCAATTTACTCCTGTTGAATCCTGTGGGCTCCTTTCCAGACGTGTCGTTGTCGTAACAAGTCTAGAGTTCCACTTGAACTGTCTCTGTAAAAGTCTCAAGTGCATTAGACAACAAATAATAAGCTGGGGAAACATAGCATCTCGCACGCGGGCGAAGGACCGTGGCCTTTTCACGATGAGGTGGAGGGCGGCCTTCTTTGTTCGGCCGTTCTTCTTTGTCCCACGATCCGGGAGTAAAAGACACTACGTGTTGTTCTTTCACAGCTCGATTTTTCGACTTCTCCTCACGGTCCCAAGCCTCCCATCCCCGATTCCAAATCTCTTGCTCGACTTTTCGACGCGCACGCCTTTTTCTGCACCTCTTCCTGTTTCTAAACCTACGACGCTTTAGCGTGTGGTCTCCAGACGAAACTTTCATATCATGACTCGTTTTGTCCCTAGATGGCGACCCCGTCTTTCCACTTTTGCTCTCCGATGTTGTTGCACCACCGAGAGCAATGGAATTACAAGTTGCCGCCGAATGCGGTGACAGGCAGCTGCAAATTCTGTAACCATGAGATTTTGTATCTTCTATGCAACTGTTCCTTTCAGCTCCAAGCACTCCTTGTTCGGGCTGAAATCCAAGCAGGAAAATTCGGCATAGGTCTGCCTTTCTCCGTACGACCCTTATAATGCGCAGACCTCTTCAATAACGGAGCAGTTATGGAGATAGCGGCCCTAATTTTATCCGTAATAATTTCCCATATAGTATCAACATCATCCGAGGATAAAGCAGTTTGCCAGTCGCTACGGGCAACAATCTGATAGAGATTCTGAAAATCTCCCAAGCTAAAGTTATAATCCGTGTCTCTGGAGATCGGATTCTCTAAAACCTCCTTAAAAGTCAAAAAAAGAGGAGGATGATAATCGTCTGGTACCAGCAGAGCCACGTCAGCTGTAGTAATAGACAGGTCAACATTCGTGAAGACCTTATCTAAATTGTCACCATGTTTATTACAGATAAAGTTAACATTAACGAGATTTAATTCATTGATCCAGCTATTTACCTTGAAGTCCTTGACAATAATCAGTCGGAACACGAACGGATAATAAAGTCAGA
>JAHWFO010105497.1:2191722-2208060 GCA_023313115.1 Rhysida immarginata
GGGGGTTAAAACGTTAAATAAAAGGGTAAATATAGATGATCTCAGGGCTTCCGCTACCTTCCTCGGGAGGATTAATTTCTTGTTATGATATAGTTAAGGTGGCAAATTAAGTATTTATATTTTAAACAAATGTACAATCGAAATTTTGCTCTCGGGGTGGGAAGATTATAAATGCTATTGGTATAAGGAGTGTATTTTAGTTAGTATACCAAGGCTCATACTAATTCAGGATTCGTTAATACTTACGTAAAATAAAGATAAAACTTAACGAAATGTTAACGCACTAGCTCCATATACATTCAATATACGAGGGCAGTCCAGAAAGTAGTACCCGTTCACGCATATCGATGGTGCCACTGATCCAAATGCAACCATACGATGCAGGTATCGATACCAATATCTTAGCTTTGCTGAGGTCGAATTTGGAGTTCATTCATTGCGTGGTTTGAGTTTTGTGACGGTTTAAAATGGAAAAGAGGATAGAAAATCCCGCCAAATGCGAAGTGCGAGCCGTCATCCGTTTTATGAATGCAGAAAGTGTCCGTCCCAGCGAAATTCATCGCAGAATTACAGGAAAATTTGCACAAGGTGGGTGCCCAAAATGCGTTCCGACGAGGTCAAGAGCAATCGCATGGGTTCAGCGTTGTCCTTTTTGACTGGTTACGAGCAACACGGCGATGAATTCCTCGGCCAAATTGTCACTGGGGATGAAACCTGGGTGTGCCATTTCACACCTGAGAGCAAACGCAAGTCCTTGGAATGGACGATTTCGTGGAGCAATGCTCGTGAAATTTCAGGGAAATACCTACACAGGCAAGTTTTAAGCGCCGATCTTGCCTGATGAAATCATGGACGCGTTTCCTGAGATCTTCGGTGATAAGGGATGGGCGACCTGACCGCTGTTCATTGTGCACAATAGCTCGTCCCTTTTTGAAGTTTCGAACCCAACGCCTTACAGATGATGACTTCATCCATAGTTCCCATGCCGTAAACTTCCGTAATTCTGCAATGACTTTCGCTGGGACGGACACTTTCTGCATTCAAAAAACGGATGATGGCTCGCACTTTGCATTTGGCGGGATTTTCTGTTGGTATCGATACCTGCATCGTATGCTTTCATTTGGATCAGTGGCGCCATCGATATGCCTAAACGGGTAGTATTTTCTGGACTGCCCTCGTAATATCTTATGCAAATTCCGATTTAACCGTAGCTTAAACGTTGGTTATCCGGACATCTTAAGCCTGCTACACTAAAGAACTTGGCCTAAGATGTCAATTTACCAACTTTTTAGCGATGATGAATCGGAGTTTGCATAATATATTATACTGATTAAAAGTATATGGTGCTAGTGCGTTAACATGTCATTAAGTTTTATCTTTATTTTCCGTAAGTATTAACGGCTAATCTAACCAGGAACTCAGAATACAGGCTATAATGAACAAGATAGGCTAACCTTAGCTTTTATCAAGAACATATGAAGGTCTTAAGAAGAACATAATTTATTAATTATCTATTTATACTAATAAATAAACAATGCTTAAATGGTAGGTTTTTAAAATTTACTGAATTACCCATTTTGCTTTATAGAAATTATTTAATACTGTATTAATTATCTATTTCAGTGAAACCGTGTAATTTTTTTAAACGCTCAATTTTATTTGTTGTTCATGTTAAATATGTGTTATAAAGTAAAAATTTTTAATTTTGTCCATACATTTTTTATGACAATTTTTATAACTCCTGAAATGCTTCAAATTGTGTTTCGCAACGATAGATTTGAAATACAGTAAAACTCCTTTAAAAAGCGTTAAAATCCTGCTAGAATACTACTATCACGCTAAATTTTGCGCTAGAAAAAGAACAACACCCTAAAATAATGCCACTGCGAAAAATTGAAAATTTTCGCTCTAGGAAGCTTAAAAAAAAGCGCTAAATTGGGAACACTGAATAGGATTGATTGAAATTAAACTTAAAATTGCCGAAGATGTTTCTTTTCCAAAAGCCAAAAATTAATAGACCATTTTACCCGATTATTAATCCAGTAGTCAATTTCAATGATCTCACTTTTAATAATAATGAATTAGATATTTTAAGCAACTATGACATATTAAAGTTACAAATATTTACATTTTAAGAATAGATTTTGCAAAATTCATTCGTTTCGCCAATATACAGGGTGATTTAGTCAATTTCTGACCATTTCAGTACTATGATTTATTGACCCATTAATGTTTACAAAGTTAGCATTTCAGTATGATATTTTAGGCAGTTCGGAGTTTTTATTCCTGTGGAAAAGTCTTGATGATATGCTCAATGTGGCCACCATGTGAACTGCTCGCAGCCGAATGGTGAAGTTATTCGTAACTCTATCCAGGATTTCTGCATCCACAAGGGTGCAGCAGTTGACGATGCTTTGTCGCAGCTGCTTTAGGGTTCTAGGTGCTGTAGTGAACACACTATCTTTAAGGAACCCCCAGAGATAAAAATCAAATAGGTTTAGGTCAGGATTCGTAGGGGGCCAAAGAAAGCCACCCCGAATCGATCTGGAAACCTGTTTGAAATGACACGATTTCCGAATTTCTGATTGAGAAAATCTAGCACTTCAAAAGTGGTGTGGGGCCTAGCCCCATCCTGTTGAAACCATTGATGTCGAAGCGGTATGCGCCCTCTTCGCACCTCGAGGATGAAGAAGGTTTCCAACATGTTAAGGTAAGCCTGTGACGTTACGGTGCCCTCAAAAAAGAACGGACCAATGATGCCTCTTTTGGAAATCGCGCACCAAGCCATAACCTTTCGTGGATGAAGAGGTGACTTATGGATCCCATGAGGGTGCTGGGAACCCCAAAAACGAACGTTGTGTTTATTAACATCACCTGACAGATGGAAGAAGGCCTCATCTGACACCCACAGATTGTCCACAATGTCCTGATTGGCTTCCATTTCTGCTCCAAACTCCATCGCAAATTGTTGTCGCTTCTGTCTTCCAGTGTCTGTTAACTCCTGATAAACATGGATCTTATACGGGAACAGGTGTAAATCCTTTCTCAAAATTCGCCACGACAGCCCTTCTTCAATGGATAGGCGGTGAACAGATTTTTTGGTAGGGGAATCGACCAACCTTGTGCGAACATTTTCGACAACTTCGGCCGTTCGAACACGAGCTTCGCTCCCGCCTTTTTTCTTGCCTTTAATACATCCAGTGGCACGAAATTGCTTGACAAAATCCATGATTGCTTGCCCGTCTGGACACTTATATTCCTTCCGGAACTTTCTTTGCACGGTTACAGGTAATTTTGTCTCGAAATACCATTCGACAACCTTGCATTTCTGCTCTGTTGATAAAGCGGACGCCATTTTTCAAGAATACGATTTTCATGCAGTGCCGTTGCAACAATACAAACTCCAACTATTTAGAAATTCGATATGGTGCTCATATTCTTTCATTTGTTTATCCCTAATGCACGTCATTCGAGTGAAATGGTCAGAAATTGACTGAATCACCCAATATGATACATACATAACCTACAGGCAAAAATCAAAGTAAATTTCATATAGCCAGGTTCGGAAGATTCTAAGATAGTTGCAAGTCATGAAACATACTGTGCAAATTATTTATATTTTTCTGTTCAAAAAAAACTGCAACTTTGATCATTTATTTTTTAAATTTGAATTTATAACAGTATGTTAAATCATTATCACCACATCACAACATAGTAGAGAAAAAAATAGGTTTCATCAGCTAGTCCCCTCGAAAGGGGGGGGGGGTGCAGGCTGTAGTACTTTTCATTATTTTTCGTAATGCAGAGTCTCCCAAATTGACTATCTATTTCCCTGAAATAGGGCGAATTTTAACAAAAAAATTCAATTATAACACTAAAAACAGATTTATGATTTTACGTTTCAAAAGTTTCAAATCTATCGTTGCGAAACACATTTTGAAGCATTTTAGGACTTATAAAAAAATTGTCATAAAAAAATGTATGAACAAAATAAAAAATTTATACTTTATAACACATATTTAACATGAACAACAAATAAATTTGAGCGTTTAAAAAAATTATACGGTTTCACTGAAATAGATAATTAATACAGTATTAAATAATTTCTATAAAGCAAAAAGGGTAATTCAGTAATTTTAAAAACCTACCATTTAAGCATTGTTTATTTATTAGTATAAACAGATAATTAATAAATTTTATAAAAAGGGTAAACATTAAAAGAAAAGAAAAAAAGATTTATGGATACAAATGGTTTTGGCGTTCTTCGTCCTCGTACGGCACTGATGATGGATTGTATTGTTCAGGTAAAATCTGACGGAGTTTGAAGAAAACTTCCAAGCCCACGCTCATGCGCACTTGGTCGGGAGTAGGGCGATTTATCCGCTCGTGTCTTTTACTATGGGATTCGACGGGAGTGCACTAGTGTTGGGCATTATTGAAAAAAAACCAAACGATATGTCGGTAATCGATATTTCATTGAAACGATAACCCGATAATCGATTTTCATTAAAGCGATATCGATATGAAAATCGATATTTTCCATTCTAATTAGTTTTCAAGTAAAATACATAACAAAGGCGTCAGATTGAATGCAAAACATTTCAATTTTAATGAATTAAAACAAATAAGGGAAATGAGGTAAATTACATTGAATAATAGTTATTTTTATTGCCACAAATTATCGGGAATATTTGCTAAAAATACAGTCATTGCCATGTTTTCTGGTTTAACTCTATTCCTTTTTTCTGTGATTATTTGGCCAGTCTTTGAAAAAAGCCGCTCACACGGAACTGAAGTTCCCACAACACATAAATACTTTTCTGCTATCTGAAGTAAATCAGGAAATACTTCTTTGTATCTTTTCCAGATCTCCATGGGTTCTGTTCGTTTGTCTTTTACAGAAGGTACATTTAAATATTGACGAAGAGTGAAACTCAATCCAGCCATCTGTTGAGGATCTGCAACACTATTTTGACACAAATCATCAAAAACTTTCCAAAAATTATCTTCTTTTGCTTCAGTCAGATTAACATCAAGGGGTGTAATTAATTTGAGTTCAGAGTCAATAAATTTTAAAGCTCTGTAATGATTTTCAGGTTTTTCGAATGGCAAATGCTTGAATCTGGGATCTAAAATTGTTGCCATAGAAATTAAATGCTGATTTTCAATATATTGAAATCTTTGATTAATTTCTTGCAGGAGATTATTTAGTAATTGAGTACCAGTTGTAGTGTTGCACTTAAATTTTTGCAAATTATTTTTTAAGCAAAATATTAATGATAGTATTTTGCTTACTGATGTCGTCTTTTCTGAAGAAACTTCTAAAGTTACTCTGTGGAGTGGTTGCATTACTTCTTGAATATCTGTCAATATATCTAGCTCTTCCGCAGAAAGCATTCCTGGCCCTTTTAGTTTGAATAAAGTAGTTGCAATTTCTTCTTTTAATAAAAGAAATATCTCTATCATTAAAAATGGAGAGTTCCGTCTCGTGCATATTTCTTGTTTCAATTTAAATGTATTTTCATTGCTGCTATTCTGAAGTCTTCTCAACTCATCACTTGCTTTAACACTTTGTTTAAAGTAAGTGACTATTGCTTTCACCCTACTGATTATATTTTGTAATTCATCAGTCTTTGTTGTAGCAGATTGAGCTACTAAATTTAAAGAATGGGCAAAGCAGGACAAATGCTTGTTTTTTCCAAGTAATAATGTAACAGCATTTTTAATATTGCTGGCATTATCTGTTACAAAAGCAACAATCTTGGATTCTGGAATGTCCCAAGAACATAACACTTCTTTTAATTTATCTTTAAGGTAAACTGAAGTGTGGCTCTCAGTTAACAATTTAACATCCAGAATTGCTGACATCTGTTGAAACTCAAAATTGAAAAAATGGGCAGTCACTCCCAAATAAGACATACTGTTCATTGTATCTGTCCAAATATCAGTGGTCAAACACAACCATTTTGCAGTTCCAATTTCTTTTCTCAACTGTACCTTCATAATTTCAAATTTTTCTTTTAACAAAGTAATAGTTTTTTTTCCGCTAGGGATTTGGTACAGTGGAGAACAGTATTTTAAAAGATCTTTGAAATGTTTAGATTCAATAAATCTAAACGGTAATCCATCTTTAGCAATCATCTTCAGAATGAGATTTGTCATTGCTCTATGATTGTTACCTCCACCTATAATAAAGATAAGATTTCAATTAAATTTGTTTACCAATTAAAAATAAAAATTAAATTCTGTTCATCTACTTACATTTAAATGAGTTTTGTCGCTGGATCATTGTAGTCAATGGCAGACACATAGTTGAATTAGTTTTGTTGCTGCATTCATTTTCTGTAGTTTTTCTTCCAATACTCACGCTTACTGATGGCTGGGAAGAGTTGGAGTTACTTAATAGTTCGTCTAAGTTCCTAATTGAAGTTTGCAGTTAGCAGTTTTCAGTAAACACTTTTTAACTGATATTTTTAAATCAAGTATTTAATTATTTAACTTATTTAAATTGTTGTTTAAAATTATTTTAAATATTACCTGTTAGTTTCAGCATCTACAATCTGAGATGGAATTGTACTCGAAGCATTTGTATTACTAAAATGGTTTTTTTCTCCAGCTGGGTGATGAGATGAACCAGAAAATTTAGAGCATCTACTAAGATGATGGTATAAATTCGATGTATTCCCTGTTGTTTTCATAGTGGCTTTGTAGTAGTTGCAAACACTTTCAGTTTTGCTTTTCTTGGTGAAATGCTGCCAAACAGCGCTGCGATTGCGACCTCCTACTCGGACTGGACCCATAACCAGTTTTAGCTGTTTGGACTGACAACTGATTAGTCTCGAAGTTGGACCTAAAATAAATCCCCAATCCCCGAGTTACGGACGAGGAGGCAAAAATTATTGAACAAGCCTCGTAATACTACTACAACTAATAATAATAATATTGTTATAATTTGAAGAACAGACTTACCTTGGCTGAATTTTGCTTCACAATATGGACGCTTCAAAATCGACTGAAGCCATCAAAATCGTGATAGCACTCGACAATCGACAATCGAACAGCGCAGGGAAGAAAACAAAACGAGCGGTCCGGAAGCCATGGTTCCACTGCCATACTCATCCAGTAATATAGCCAAAAGAAATACGCTGAACTAGGAAAGAAGCCAGATGAACCTGGTTAAGTCATCCACAGGATACGGAGGAGTCCTTTCCTAACAGGACGATAAAGTTGATTGTTGATTGACGATAGGACGAGGAAGAGCTAGGTGATCCAGTAGGGTGGGAAGATGGCCTTTTGGATGTCATCGAAGTTGACGTCCAGTATGTGACGAGGCCTGCGATGTCTAAGGAGGCTTCTAAGGGTGAGCGGAGCTCAAGAATACCTGCAACCAGAGGATTGGGATGGTCCTTCATCTTCGGAAGAAACTTCTTCAGCGACTCTTTGACGTGGTTTCCAATGGTAGGTATACCGAAATCTTCAGCATTGGAAGTATTAGTTGCTATTCTCCTGTCGAGTTGGGCAATGGTCCTAAGGGTGATGTTTTGGAATGTTTGTAGGTCCTTCCATCTGGATTTGCAGGTTGTAGCCCAGGCAGGCATACCGTACAGAAGAATGGTTCGGATTACCATTTAATATAGCAACAGTTTGCTGTCCACTCCAAGCGAACTGTTTCGTCCCAGAAGGGCAACCAGACTAAACTTCGCCTTCTTGGCCTTGTTGATAGCATAAGAGAGATGGTCGCCCCAATTCAGCTTGGCATCTATCACAACTCCGAGGTATTTATAGTTCTTTACCCACTCGAGCTCCTTGCCAGATAGGAAGATTGACTTCGGGGGTTTTCTAAGTTTTTTGGTAACGAACATGGTTTTGCATTTATCTACGTTCAGGCTTAACCTCCACTTAGCAAACCATTTCTCACACAGATGCACAGCATTTTGTAATCGACATATGACATGAGTGGGATTTCGGGCACAAGTCATGATGGACACATCGTCAGCAAATAGGTATAATTCGCTGGGAAGTCGTGAATGAAGAAGTTGAACAAAGCAGGGCCCAGGACAGAGCCTTGGGGAACACCAGCTTTGATGACACAAGGGTTAGACATGGAGCAGCCAACCTTGACACGAAAAGTCCTCTTTGACAGAAAGGAACTAATCAAAGTGATCAGCTAGTCAGGAAAGCCCTAAGTAATCATCTTATATTTCAGGCCGTTATGCCAGACCTGATCAAAAGCCTTCCGTACATCTAGAAAGATAAGACCACCGTATTTGGCGCAATTAAGGGGAGTGTTTAGATCAGCAACAAGCCTCCAAAGCTGTAGTTGGCAAGAGTGACCCGGGCGAAACCCGAATTGCTCCTCGCGAACAAGATTATTGGCCACGCAGAAAGCATTAAACCTCCTTAGAATAACACGTTCAAGGACTTTTGACATCGTAGGTAGTAAGCTTATGGGCCTGTAGCTGACAGCGAGGGCAGGGTTCAGACCAGGCTTGGGTATCGTAACGCTGACGGACTCCTTCCACCTGTCAGGGAAGTATCCATGTCTCCAGCAGTCATTTATGACCCTGGTAATAATCGAGACGGCACTAGGAGGCAAGTTCTTAAGGGCACTGTTTGTGATAGAATCCAAACCTGCTGCTTTCTTGCTTTTAAGATGCTTTATGATGTCGGAGATTTCATTTGTGCTAATAATTTCCTCATGCGTAGGAACACTCTGGGATGGTTCATAGGAGATACACACATCGTTGACAAGTTGAGTATTTGAGGAACTATCGGGGTTTTCTTCACAAAGTGTGGTAAACTGCTTTTCCAGGGAGTCGGCGATCAGTTGAGCTTTATCATGATCACTGGTGACAACATCACCACCTGTAGTAAGCAGTGGTGGCAAGTTGATGGGTCTGTTTCCTTTTAAGGCCCTTACAGTACCCCAGAGCGAGTTGTCCTGGACTGACAAGGATTTAAGTTTTTCGTTCCACCTCTGACTTCGTAGAGCTTTAACCTCTTCCTGGACCTTCCGAGAAAGCCTGTTATACTTTGTCTTGTAAAAGGGTAGTCGCTTACGCTGCCATAATCTTCTATAGGTATTCCTTTCAAGAATAAGCCGTCTGATGTAGGGAGGAAGGTCGAGATGTTCAGGACGCTTTCGATCAGCAGTAGAGGCACTGGAACAACTAGCCTCATGGATAACACTAGTGATAGAACTAATATTTGTGTTGATGTCATCGTTGGCAATAACCTCTTTGTATGGGATGCTTTTTTCGCGAAGAATATCTCTGAAGAATTTCCAGTCCTGCTTGGAGTGAAGCCCAATCTTCATATCGATGTCCAAACCCTCAAAGATAAGCATCACTGGTCGATGGTCAGAGGATAAATCATCTACTGTAAATATATTATAGGGCTTGAAGAACCCTTTAAGAACAACGATGTCCAGCACGTCACTAACAGGTGAGTGGTCGCAGTAGTAGGTGTCTCCAAGGGGACCAGCAACAAAGGTGTTAATTTCGTTCAATGTATATCCATATAAGATATTGCCATTTTGATTGGGGCATTTAGAGTTCCATGCATGATGCTTAGCATTTAGGTCGCCCGCCATTACAACCGGAATGGGTCCGGACAGCAGATCGTCGAGTTCGCATGGACTAAGCTTGTGCTTAGGCGAGTTATATAATGAGACGAACTTAATTTCGCCTGCGTCTGCATCACTTATAATAACGGAAACGGCTTCCATACCTATATAGTCTGGAGTGATAGTCTCGCGATGATCAATGCCGTCCTTGACAATGATTGCTGCTCCACCAAACGCATGACTAGCATTATTACCCAGAGGCCTATCCTTGCGATAGACATGATAGCCGGGCAATTTGAACGCTTGAGATGATTTCAGGTGTGTTTCGCACACGAAAGCGATGTCGACTTTCCAGTTTATAAGGAAATTGTATAACTCGATGCGTTTGCGAGCAATCCCCCTTGCATTCTATATATTACAGTGAGTTTCCCTCGATTAATGGTCCTATATGGGTGTCTATCCATGATTATTAATTAGATTTTGAGATGCAACCTGTGACACTACTTTTCCACTTTCCTTGTAGAGGTTTAGCCAATTTCCAAGAGTCCTATAAATACTGCGCAGTTGATTCGGATCAACCATACCTATGTCTTCAGCGGTAGATGCGACCGAAGCATAGGTTTTCCTTTCTAGCATTTTGCTGCTTTTGAGCCTTTTTACAAGGGGATATTTGGGACACTTTGTGTAACTAGATGTATGCTGTCCATCACAGCGGATGCATTTAGGGGGGTCTTTACCCTTAACATTAGTGCAGTTCCTCGATTGGTGGTTGCCAGCACACTTGTTACATCGAGGCGTTTCGGTACAACCTTGAGACACGTGACCAAAACGTAGGCAGTTGTAACACTGCAAGGGTCTTTTGTTACCTCTAAATAATTCTACAGTAACAGCTAGAGGACCGACACGTTTTAAACCTAAAAAGGACTTATTATGCTCAGTATTCTGGAGGATAACCAAAATCATTGGCATTTCTACTGAACCATTTGCTTTTTTAAGCCTTATTGCTTTCTCCGGAAAATAATTAGCCTTCCTGAGGTCTTCTGCAAAGTCTTCGAGGTCATACGTTGTGTCGACATTTCGGACAACGTATTTTAGCATTTTTTCGGATTTTAGCTGGTGATGCTAGATTTTCAGAACATCATTGCTTTTGACTCCAGTAACTAAAATCTTACGGGTCTCTTCGTCCTGACACTTTATTTTAATGGTATCCTTTCTACTTGTGTGTGCGACGATTTTATCTAGGGGCACATGCTTGGTGATCTCTTCCAGAATCTCCTTGAAAGGTTTCCCGTGGTGGCAAATGATGATCGGAGGAACATATAAGTTTCCTTTTCTATGATTGGTATGGACAGATTTCTTGTTTTTATCATGGAAGGCAACAGCAGCTACGTCGCTGATGGCCGCTTCACTGGAGATATTGTCCACACGCATGCCTTTAGACTTCTTATTTACAACAGGTATCCAGTCACTGACTTCCTTAGTTTGATCATCATTTAGTTTCCTCTTATTTTTAATTCTATTCATGGACTCTGCACGGTTAAGTAGGGGATCGTCACTGTCTTGCATGGGTTCAGCGTCACCTACTAACATTGCCGTGTTAGTATAGGATACATTGAGAGAGCTCATCATTTCCCTTATTGTGTTTTCAAGACTAGCAAGGCCATTTGCAGCTTCACTACGGGCATTCAAAATGTCTGATTTTAAGCCATCAATCTTAGTATCCAGACTGCTAACATTCTTGGCCAGCGTTTCTACCTTAGATTCTAGGTCTAAATATTTCTTGTTTAAGACCGTACTTAAAGCCTCAAGCTGTTCATTAATAACGATATCAAAGGCCAAGAATCTAGGATCCTTACAGGCATCTTTATAGGCTTGCTCACATGGTAACACTTTACCGTCAGCGTATTTAATAGTAATGCTAGCGGATTTCGTCGACGCAACGCCTAACGTCGCCATGAGCAGGTGTAGTGCTGGGTTTTGCCGTCCTTAGAAGTTTTAAAAGACTTATAAAAGTCCTACCTTGTTAGTCCTCTTGGAGATTCCACCGATGCCTTGAAAGTCGTCCAGACTGCAATAGGTACGTCGTCGTCCATCGAGTGGTAGAATCCTCGTACAGTAGCAACAGTGTGACCGTGCAGTGTTGATGTAAGATTGTGTCTTAGCACCGTGATAGCACTCGACAATCGACAATCGAACAGTGTAGTGAAAAAGAAAGACGCGAGTGGTCCAGGAGCAAAGCTCACTTTGCACGCTCGCCCAAAAAGTAAACCAGAGGAAGTCCCGAGAAGGGAAGAGTCAGATTGTGGATTGACGAATAGAGTCCCCAAAAATCAGCAGGATCTAGAAGATCCAATAGTTGGGGAAGACGGCCTTGTTAACGTCATCAAAGCAGACATCCAGGACATGGCGGGGTCTTCGAAACCTGATGGGACCCTTAACAGCGAGTGGGTGGTCCAGGATACCAGAAACCAGGGTGTTTTCATGATCCTCCATCTTGGGTAGCATGTTCTTTATAAGAGTCTGGACAAAGGTGCCTATGTGGGTCATCCCGATCCTCATAGATAGAGTGGTTGTTGGCAACTCTTCTGTCAAGTTGGGCAATGGACCGGAGAGCAACATTTTGGAAGGTCTGGAGATCCTTCCACCTAGATTTGCAAATAGAAGCCCAAGCAGGCATTCCATGAAGTAAGATAGTACGAATCACAACCTTGTATATCAAGAGTTTGTTATCCACACCAAGAGCGCTGTTTCGCCCCAGAAATGCAATCAAACTGAACCTCGCTTTCTTTGCTTTGTTGAGCGCGTATTGGACTTGGTCGTTCCAATTTAGTTTGGAGTCGATCATGACACCAAGATATTTGTAGCTGTTTACCCACTCAAGTTTCTTGCCAAATAAGAAGAGAGGCTTTGGAGGATTTTTCATTTGCGAGTGATAAACATGACCTTGCACTTTTTCACATTCAGCTTTAATTGCCACTTTGTGAACAAGCTCTCGCACTGATGTAAAGCTTTTTGTAGTCGAGTGATGACATGTGCTGGGTTTCGTGCCCAGGTCATGATGGACCCGTCGTCAGCAAATAAGTAAAGATTACACTTTGTAAACTTGGGAAAGTCATGGATAAAGAAGTTGAATAATGCTGGCCCCAAGACAGAGCCTTGGGGTACACCAGCATTAACATCGCAGGGTTCAGACAAGCAGTCCCCAACCTTAACATGAAAAGTCCTCTTTGACAGGAAGGAGCGAACCAGAGCAATTAGATCATCAGGGAACCCGTAGGTAATCATTTTGTAAATGAGCCCATCATGCCAGACTTGATCAAAGGCTTTTTGGGCATCAAGGAAAATGAGGCCACCAAACATAGAGAGGTTGAAAGGACCGATTAAATCAGCAACGAGCCTCCATAACTGAAGCTGACAAGAGTGGCCTGGACGGAAGCCAAATTGCTCACTACGTATGAGGTTGTTTGCCTCGCAGTAGTCGTTGAACCTCTTGAGTATAGTGCGCTCAAAGACCTTGGAAAGCATGGGCAACAAGCTAATGGGCCTATAACTTGTGGGAAGACCAGGATCCAGTCCAAGTTTAGGAATGGTGATGATGACTGAGTCCTTCCAGGCACTAGGGAAATGGCCGCTAAGCCAGCAGTCATTCATGACCTTGGTGATGATGCAGATAACACTGGGAGGCAAATTCTTGAGAGCACTGTTGGTAATGGTGTCGATGCCGGCTGCCTTTTTGCTTTTGAGGCGCTTTATGATGTCCCATATCTCAGAGGTGCCAATGACATCAGGAGAGCCAAGAGCGTGCTGTGTGTGGTCATACCTATCACACACGTCTTTGACTTCACGAGTAATATTGACCAGATCATCCTCTTTGGGCGTAGAAAATTGGCTCTTCAGTGAATCGGCGATAATTTGTGCTTTGTCCTGGTCATTGCTAACGAAATCGCCACCCTCTGTAAGTAAAGGAGGAAGAACAATAGTCCTTTTGCTTTTAAGGGCCCTGGCCATACTCCAGAGAGAGTTATCCTGGACAGACAGACTTTTAACTTTGTCATTCCATCTTTGATTCCTTAAATCCTTAATCCGATCACTTACCTTGCGGGATAGCCTGTTGTACTTCGTCTTGAAGTGGAGAAATCAGGTACGCTGCCAAAGTCTTCTGAAGTGGTTTTTTTCGTGGATAAGTTGCCTGATGGAGGGAGGAAGTTCCAGGTGGTCTGGCCGCTTGCAATCCACCGGAGTAGCACTAGCATTTGTAGCCATCTTGATGGAGTGAGTGACCTTTTTGATATTTTCGTCAATATCACTGCTGGTGACGGGATCCTGATAGGGAATGTTACTGTCGTTCATAAGTTCTCTAAAAAATATCCAGTCCTGCTTATAACGAAGATTTATTCTCAGGTCGATATTTATCCCCTCAAAATTTAGTGCAACTGGTAGGTGATCAGATGATAAGGCATTTACTGTAAAAATATTGTAGGGTTTGAAAAACCCCTTGAGAACAGCAATGTCGAGCACGTCACTAGCGGGTGAGTGATCACAGTAGTATGTATCTTCAAGAGGGCCAATAACCGAAGTGTCGATCTGATCTACCATGTACCTATAAAGTACCAAACCACTTTGATTAGTGCATCTTGAGTTCTAGTGTGGGTGTTTCGCATTCAAATCACCCGCTATAACGACTGGAGTGGGCCCAGACAGTAGTTCATCTAAGTCGTGAGGGTCTAACTTGTGCCTGGGTGGGTTGTATAGGGAAGTAAACTTCACCTCTCCAACATCAGCATCTTTGATGACAATGGAAACTGCTTCCATATTGACAAGGTTAGGTGTGACAATCTTATTGTGATTAATACCTTTTTTGACAACAATAGCTACCCCACCAGAAGCTGGATCTGAAGCTTTTTTAGGGGGCCTATCTTTCCGGTAAACATAGTACCCTGGTAGATTGAAAGCCTTACTCTGTTTCGCACAGGGAGGCAATATCGATGTTCCAGCTTGTGAGGAAATCGTAGAACTCATGACACTTGCGAGGGATGCCCCTCGCATTCCATATAGTGGAACGTAGCTTACCTTGATTTATAACTTTGTAGGGCTGTCTATCCATGATTATTTTCTTGTCTCAGTTTGAGTGGTCTGCGGCAACGCTTTGCCACTATCCTTTAACATATTCATTAGGTTACCCAGATACCTTTGAATGTTAATCAATTCGTCGTGGTCAGCAGAAGCAACCGATGCGAAAGATCTTCCCTCAGTTACTTTGGAAGTTTTATTCCTTTTAACTTGTGGGTATTTGGGACATTTACTATAACTCGATGCGTGCTGGCCTTCACATCGAATACACTTAGGAGGGTCTTTACCTTTTATATTTGTGCAGTCCCGTAACTGGTGGTCGCCCGCACACTTGTTGCAACGCGGTGACTCTGTGCAGCCCTGGGACACGTGCCCAAAACGTAGACAATTGTAACATTGTAAGGGCTTCTTGTTGCCCCTAAACAATTCAACCGTTACAGCAAGTGGACCCACGCGCTTTAAATTTAGGAAAGATTTATTATGCTGAGTGTTTTGTAAGAGGACTAGGACCATTGGCATCTCAACTGCACCATTTGCTTTTTTAAGTCTAACTGACTTATCGGGGAAGTAGTTAGCGTTTCTAAGATCTGCGCAAAAATCTTCCATGTCATAGGAAGGAAGAAAAGCACTTGAGCTAAATGGCTTAAATAGACTCGTGAAAACCACCGTTACCCAGTTCAAGCAATTCTACTGGTTCATAATTGGTAGTCAATATCTAGTTGATAGTTGATTGGATGGGAATGGCATCCAATGATATTGACTTTTAAATATCTTATATATGATACTATGACACACGAATAGGATTAATCGGGTTGAAAGGTCTTTCAAACTATGAAAAAAAAAATATCGTTATTCTGTATGTCAATATCGATAAAAATCGATATTTTAAACATACGATTATCGTGTAAACAATACCATTGGATCTGGAGGCAGAAATGGTATCACAAGACATATCGCATCCGATAAACATAAGAAGTCATTAAGTGCCTCAGCTTCTTCTACAAAAGTTAATAGTTACTTCCGCAAAGTTGGTTTTGGAGAAACAGAGAGACAGTTAGCAATAGCGGAAGCAGTCTTTGCATATCATACAGTAATTCATAATCAATCCTTTCGATCGATGGACTGCACTTCTAAACTTTTGCATACTTTATTTGGACCAAAGTTTACATGTGCTCACGAAATGTGAGGCAATTGTAAAGTGTGTATTTGCACCTTATGCAATGGAGCAGCTTTTAATAACTTTAAAAAATGTTAATTTTTTAACAATATTCACAGACGCATCCAACCACAAAGATATTAAGTTATTTCCATCCCTAATTCGCTTTTTTGATTACAAAACGGGGACACAAATCAAACTTTTAGATTTTGTGACACTTTCAGGAGAGACAGCAGATTTAATTGCTAATTCAATAATCGAAATCTTGAAAAAAAATAATTTAGAAGATAAGCTTGTAGCAGTGTGCGATGACAATGCAAACACAAATTTTGGTGGGATTCTTAGAAAAGGGACGAATAATGTTCATTTTAAATTGAAGAACCATTTCCAAAAGCCAATTATTGGAGTAGGATGTGCTGCACACTTGGTGCACAATACTATTCAGTCAGCAGCCGATCAACTTCCTATTGATATTGAGGGCATTATAATAGCCATTTTTATATACAGGGTGATTTACATCGAATGTAAAATACTTAAAGGGGGTATT